>VWYH01009562.1:281837-293176 GCA_013399365.1 Pampusana beccarii | reverse complement strand
TTTAAAATTCAGTATAAAAAAATACAACACAAATAAAATATCCACAATTATAATGCAAAATAAATTATTTATCCATATATATACAAAGAATTTAAAAAAAAAACCCCACACATGCTAGCAGTGCAAGCAGAGTGGATGTGTGTTTTTAAGTGACAAACTAAAAAATACAGAAAGGCAGCGTGTAATTCACGGAGGGTCTGGGAAATTCAGTCTCTAAGCAACAACTTCTGAAAACTGCATTTTTCGAATGTTGTGCAAATTACAGTCAGGATCCTCTAAAAAGAGCTATGTTAGAATGAAACAATTAAATATTTGAGTGCCCTACTTCAATTGGGAGGGGTTTTTTAAGTCCAAAGGACAAAATAGCTATCTATACATATATGCATGTAGAATCATTTAGGTTGGAAAAGACCCTTAAGGTCATCAAGTCCAACCACCAACCTGGTGCTGCAAAGTTCACCACTACCCCATGTCCCCAAGTGTCACTACCTCTCTTAACTCCCTCCAGGGAGGTAAGTATTTGTGTATCTATATATATATGTGTGTGTGTATTCATATGAATACAAAAATATAATGTTCAGTCGTTCAGTTACCTGTTCAACCTTTATGTCATATTCTCCATGGACCTTTTTTCCACGAAAAGCCTTGGCCCTGCAGGAAAAAGAGAGAGAGAAAATCAAGGATATCTGTGTCTGTAACCAGTAGCTACATAAAAGCTTCCCGTATGGCCTTTAGTGTCTTGAAAATACACATATATACTTATTGAATCTACCTACTACACATAAACAGTTCTCCTTCCTTTGACGTCCTTGTATCCTTAACATCCCATCACACAGCATTTTGTGATAAGCAAAATAAGCTGTGATAAAGCATAAATAACGTGATTTTCAACAGTAAAGTGTCTATTAAGATAAACTGAAATACATATTTCACAACTAGTTATCAATTTAAAAATGAGTACCACTAAAAAGATGCAATCCTGCTCTCAGTAAAGTCAACGACGCCAGTGGAAATTCATTTCAATGTGAACAACATCCTCACGACCATTCATGTTAATCTTTGTCCATACAGCTTATTTAGAAAAAAACAGTTTATTGGAAACACGACGCTTAGAAACTTTGTGTAATTCCGCAGGAACACATCAGGGGTAGCGGAGACCATTGTCATGGAATTTGTGGGTGCCTGATGTACTAATCAGTTTTGCTTTCTCTACACTATAACCTGGGACAACATAATGAATCTGAAGGAGAGCTGATGAGGAATTATTCTGCATCAGGACTGCTGTGATCCAACAGAAGGGAATTCGCTGACCCCAGGCCTACCAAGCAGACTCTCTTGTAGAACCTGTGAGTTGTGCCTTGGGCAGATTTTACCTGCTTTGGAGCAAACAGGAATTAAAAAAGAATAAAATCTGTTGGTAACTACCTCATCAGTGAAAGCGATGGATATGACAGATTAAAACAATTCATTATTGCTTTTGGAAAATCCTTTTCCCACTGAGGTCCGGAAGAGTTTCACCACTGGTTTCAATGGTAGAACAACCAAACTTTGTAATAATTCATAGCAAACACTCCCTCTGGCAACATATTTCTTACGGTGTTGTTGAGAATGGATGGTAGAAAGCAAAGCAAAGGTTTATACTGAAATGACCTATGAAAACACTGCCTGACAATTAATTCCGTACAACACACAATTGGTAAGAAGATAACAATGGAGAAAGCGTTTCCATTGCTGGTTTATGCTGTTTTCTTGTAATAAATACATATGAAATGTGAAGTTTGAAACCTACAGCTTTATTATAGGAGGTGCATACTCACATAAAGTTATCAGATATCTTTGCCAATAAAAAAGTAGAAGTTAAATACACTGTATCACAAGTCCAACTTAAAGAACTATTATCCATCACTTATTTTTCTTTGCAAACTTGTTTGCCATTCCATATGGGGAATAAGAAAATTGCCTCTTGACAACTTTGAAGATGTCTGGACACGGCTTAACTTACTACAAAGCTGTTGATACTGAAGCACCAGCAGGAGCATGTTGATCTAACAGGGGCAGGAGAACCGAGGACAAGTGTATTTATTACCTGGGAGAAGTCCCCAAAAGCAGAGCAGAGAGCAAGGGGTCGTGTTCAGAGATAACCCCACATCTGCCTCCCAACAGCAACCAGTTCAGAACAACAGACAGCTTGAATGCCCAAGGGGAAAAGCTACGATTTACCACTCAAAAAAATATTGAAAACTCCAGTTCTGACGCCCATGAGCACTAAGTCCATTGCGCATATTGGAATGTGCTCAAAACATTAGTTAATTATTAATTAGTGAGAAGCTATTCCTTTAAATTCAGTCTTTCTACTTCAACAACATTTAGATGAGGCAACCTTTAAACAACTGAACTCTGGCACGATTCAGATTTCAACAAATGACTTCAGCTTTGAAAATAAACAGTAATAGTAAGCACTGAAGTTAAGCAATCTGGAGCTTGAAAACAAATGTGACATTTAAACATTTAAAGGGATTTAATAGGAAAGCAGCTTCAACAAACAACTTTTATAAAAGATGTATAATATTCAATAATATTCTCCAAATGTTGAGCCACAAACTGCAGGAATTTGTCTCGATATCTCGAAAAAATACCTTGCAGCAAAAAGTCGTAACACGGTCATTTCAGAACAAACACTCAGAAATCCTTGCACGAGTTTGCTGTGAAATAGCAGCCAGTGTTCATTTTATTTACTATACTTGGGAAATACAGACGTGTCCTGCTTGAATTACTGCCTATTCGCAATACGAGAAACGCGCAACCCTATCATAAAAGCATCTGTTACATGCATATATTGTACGTGAAGGGTGCGAGGAGAGCTGTCACACGAGGGAAGCTACCAAAGCAAACACGGCCAATTCAAGTCCCAGGAGGCTGCCCGTTGTTGATGATTTCTTGCGCTGTATGTAGGGAAGGGAAGGAAAGCAAATGGCACCATCCTCCATCTGAAACTCGCTGTGCAAACTGCTGCTTTCCAAAGCCCCCGTGCACAGAAAACAGCTCCTAACACGAATGCCGCCTACCGGAGTTATTAGCCTGACCTCCTAGAGTCGCAATCTTCGCAAAATATGGGAAATACTTATGCATTCCTTGCTTCACAATTCATTTCCTGGATAAAAATCTTGCACATTTAAAATGAAACAACCATAGAATATACAGTTGCCATAGACACAGCCCAAACTGAACTCGTACTACTTGCTGAACCTCGGCGAGGACAACGAATCGAGTAGTAATCACGAAAAATGTGTCAAACATATACAAAAGACCTGAAATATTTCCCTCAGACTTCACAGCATCTACGTTCTGCTTCCGTCTGAACAGCAAACTGGGAGCTCGTTACTGGTGCCATCAACAAGAGTGTGCGTTCAAAAATAACTATAGTGCCCGTTTCCTGCATCAGGGCAAAAGTTTGCTCACCATTCAGAACAGGAGCACCCTCTAGAGCACACAAACTGCAGACCGTCAACATTTACGAACAGCCAGCATAATTCAAGACCATGTACGTATCTATATGTATACACAGTGCAGCCTCAGCGGAACTATACCATGTGCATGTGAAGAAGGTGACGGACTATTGACAGAGAACCAGCCAGGCTTCCACAAACTGCCCTCACCACACAATAGAAAACGGTGAAGAGAAAGCAAGCCCAGTATTCAAGTTTAAATCTGGTTAGAGATAACTAATTATTTAATACAATTAAAAAAAAAAAAAAAAAGAAAAAGAAAAGAGACTGTTACAAAAGAATAAAATATCTTATTTAAAACCTGACTCAATGTGTTACTCAGATTCTGCAAAGACCTATTTGGATTTAAAATACTCTTTTTTCCTTCTGCACTGTCAAGGTATACTTTCGCACTTGACCCAACCAGTATCTTACTCTCATATAAACCAGTTCTATTTTCTCCAGCTATTACTTCATACAGAAGTTGTACTAGAAGCAGCAGAGCATCACGATAACACAAGTGCTGGAACACACCAAACGCATGACTTTTAGTGTTAGCAGTGCTCCCCGCTGAGTCGGATTTCGTTAGGTTAATGATCATCTCCATTACCAGGAGCCCGCACATTTGAACAGCGGCACCTTTTACTGGCTCTGAAATAGCGTGGCTCACTTCTAACAGGTTCCACAGCTCACGTCTGCATCAGCCCGGTTGAGTTCTGCTGTTCATCACTGCTCTGGTTTTATTTATTGCCGCCTTACTTTAAACCTTTTCCATCGCTCGGGTTGATGAAACGCCCGGTTCCACGGAAGCACTGTCACGGCAAGGCTGCACCGACTGCTCTTTCCAGGTATTCCCATGTGATCCGACAATCCACAGAAACCCTAATTGAAACTTGATGCATTCCCTAAACACATTTCTTTTCCCCGGTACGACAGGCAGGATGCAATGAATGCAGTTCTCCATTCTAAGCCACGGTCCAGCCTTCTGTCAATAAGGTAACACATAAACAACTGCATTTTTGCATTTTCGCCTATTCAATCTATCAAGGTCACAATAGAAATGATTTCTGAACATTTTATTCTGTGCCCAATGCAGAGCATGGTCATTTTTTTTTGATGTCCTATTGTTTCCAGCGGTACAATGTCTTGGTCTTCAGGGTATATCTACCTGAAACCACGGGCTCTACAGCTACCGTACCAATCTTGTCAGTCCCAACATACGGAAAGAGAACGACCAGGAACAAACCCAGGCACTATGGCCCCAATGTCCATTAGCAGGTGACGGAGTCATCCCAAGGGGCTCATGTGGGGACCGATCACACGGTTAATTCCATCAAACTAACAGGATTTCTTCTGTGCTCGTCTGCCCAGATTTACTGAGGATCATGAAAGCACCTGAGCAGTTACAGCTTGACAGGGCAGTAGGAATTGTTTGTAGGAACCCTGGTCGGGGCTTTACTGCCGTGACTTCTGTCACTGGGAGCAAAGCCCTTTGTTAAACACGTGCCTAAAGCAGAGCTCTGGGATTCCCTTACCGCACAGGGCTAAACCCAGGAAAGAGCAGAGACTGAAGAGTTTTCAGTGGAGGGTTTTCCTGACCAGACAGAAGTTCCCCAAACACGCTCACCGCTAAAAGCATCTTAAGAAAAGCAAAAACGATCTAGAAATAAAGAATGCAAGTTTATTAAGCAAGAATTACTCCATTTCCCTTCTGTGCTGCACATCCCCCTTGCTAGAAAGGTGGGGGTTTTTTCCAGAATAGCTTTATATGTGGCATCTCCAGAGGCTTCCACAATCTCTGATGCAATCCCATTTTTTTCTCCTAATTTATTACTAGCCTTTTTTTAAAAAAAAAAAGAAATTATCCTGTCCCCTGGCATACATCTGAACGCTATCTCCTTTAGCCTGATTATTTAAACAAAACAGAGCCACTTTACTCTCTCACAGCCAGACTGTCCAGCCCAAGAACCGTTTTTGTAGTTCTAATCAGAGGCCCTTCTATCTGTTTCTCTCTTCTGTGCCTGAACACACAGTGTTTTCACCAGAGCTCTAATCAAGGGGAAAGCGCCTCCTGCCCCTGGATCTGGATCTCTTTTGAGCAGCACGCCTCGCGTTCCGACCACTGCAGGTGAAACAAGAACTCTTCCAGGCCTCAAAACCCCACACCTCCCATGATGTAATATTTACCATTAGCCCATCACCTCTGTGCAAGATTTATAGGCACCGTGTAATTTCTGGGGTTTGGTTTTTGGTTTTTTTTTTAATCAGATGACAAATGAAAGTATTTTTAAACGTTAATTCCCCCATCGCTAGAAGACCTCATATGTGATGCAACATACCATAACCTTTTCCAAATCTGACTCACTAGAATGACTACTACACTTTCCCATGGTAAGGTTCATCAAAATATTTTGTACTCAAGAGATGAACAGAAAGTCCCAACTTTTATACAGGAAAACACCCCTGGCCAAACTGCAAAATATTGCTGTTCTAAATGCCGATGTAGGTTTTAATGGTTCTTAGTGCTCCCAGCCTCAAACTGCATATTCTGCAGAAGCTGCTCTCAGTTCCGTAATCTTATCTACTGTAGCCAAGGTAATAATACTTAATACTGTATATTAATACTTAATACTGTAGCCAAGGTAATAATATTCCAGGCTAAAGTAACAAAGTTAAATCTGTCATTTCCAAGTCTCCCTACCAACTCTGAAGTCCATTTTTCCAGCTCCTCATTCTGTCGACAACGAAGATGAAGTATTACAAATCGTTAATGAGCAATCCAACTATTTAGAAAGCAAGGCACTCTAAATGATCTTGAAGAAGTGGCAAAAATGTCACACGATGCAGCCCCTGGTGATTGATTTATGACACAAAAACCCAAACTGTCTGGAATATTTTAGTTCGCTTTTTTTCTATTGAACTAAAGAAAATAAAGTGAGTCTAAAAGACTTTACACTACCACAAGGTAATTTCTAACAACATCTGAAACATCACAAAAACCAGCACAACGTGATTCTTTGAAACAGAACCCACGTCATTGATAAACTCTTCAGCAGAAATTTCTCTGCCTTTTAATTTTTCCATTTATACTGAATTCTCTAGGGTGCGTTGAATGCCTCTAACCAAGATGTGTGACTCTGTGAGGTGAGAAAATGGGAATAATCTATGTCTGGGGACATTACAAGGTGATGTTGATGTACAACATGTTGGGCTATCATGTTGTTTGCATTTTCACCTTTGAGGATCCTGCATTTGATAGAGAAACTGAACGGCAGTGATGGTACAGCAAAGCCTGAGTATTTTCTCCCAGCTGGACCCCCACATGCATTTCACAGCCCCGCAGCAACGCCTCTGTGGCCCCACCAATACTGAAGGAGATTTAAATGACAAGGAGAAAAAGATTTTTCACAGATCAGCAATTGCGTTGATCTTTGGCTCAGTGATCCTTTCGCCTCCATCGCACAGATCCGGGCTCTCTCGCAGTTCCATCGCTAGAATATGTAACAGAACGCTAGAGCTCCCATTTGAACCAGGATCCCAAACAATCAGCGTAAAACAGTCTTTGATATTTCAATTCTTTTTTAATGCAAGTGAAACTTAGGTTTGGGCTTAAGACAGTCCCGTGCTGCTGTTTCTCTGAGCAGATCAATTAGAAAACCTGGTGTTCCCAGCCCTCCTTAAGTAACTTGCAGCAACCAGAGTATATGGCGTTTGCTGCCCTCTTCTGTAGAAAGAAATATATACCAGATTGCCTAAAAAATCGTTTCCAATCCCAGATAAACTTAGGCCCGTGGTCATCCTTCTGAGAGCTTTAGCAGCTTCAAGGCAGCTGCAGGGGTATCGAACCCGCTCTGAAAGCCAAGCAGGGCCTGGAAACAGGGGAAACGCTTCGCTACCATCACATCTGGCGGGTGCTGGTGCCGAACGACAGCCCACCTGCATCCCAAACCCGACTCCGACCTAGTGCTAGACCTGCTAGAAAAAAGCGTATCTACAGCAACAGTACAAACAGACTCGATGTATTTAACGCAGGGTTAGCAAAAACCCACCAGCAAAATGAATCACTGGCATCAACACGGATTAAATGAATAGCGATTGCTAATGCTTTCTATACTCCTTTACTATTTTAAAGTGAATTAATCAATATTACTAAGGGTTGTTTTTTTCTCCCTCCCACCCATGCGTGCAGATGCAGTCTCCCCTGACTCTAAATCAGATCCCCAGGGTATCAGAAAGCCGGGTGGTACCTCAAATGCAATTCCCCCCCAAGGACAGAAGGATTTCATGCACTGTGCTCAGCAGAACAACAAAAAATGAATTTATCTGTTATTATGGAAAACTGAGCTTCAGAAACATGCATTTATCTACTCATTATCTTCAGAGGAAGGTCTAGGACACTGCCATGAAAAACCAATTGCTTCGAGATACTCCAGTTACAACAGCCATCAGGAACACATTATACTGATAATTCTCAGTACAAACTGATAGCAAAATAACCCCAGAAAATACTTTTGCCAGTATCACTCTTTTTTTTTTCTTTTAAACCACATTTCATGTCACGTTCCGCAGGGAACCACATGGAATGGTGCAGCAGGTCACCGTTCTGCCGCTCCCAGGGTACTCCACGTACCCCTGCTCTGGTCATTCTTTCAGACATATTGGCACTTTTACCCTAACAAATCACTACTAGAATTTTGTTCAAACAGGACACCACGTTAGCAAAGACCTGAAAATAAAGTACTTGTCTAGCAACTCCTGCAAACTGTGCATGAATGGGCGGGCGGTTCTGAAAATACAGCAGGGAATATATTTTAGCAATACTCTAACCCTTTCACTGAAAGGACTACGGTCTCTTCTGTTCAGAATTAAGCTTCCCAAGTACGTTATAAAACCGAACTGAACACCCTGTATTTTAGTGTTATACTTAGAAGTATAATCACATATATTCTGTTTGTACTTAAAATATCCATGCTTGGTTTATTGATTTTAATACTCTCTAAAAAGCCAAATAACCAAGAGTCTGTGTTCCTGAGGATTTTCAGCTTCCCACTATGGCTAAGAGAATAATGGAATTTTCTGGTACCGCTGAAGTTAGTGAATGGTATTGTCTTCTACAGTCAACTGGCAGCACAAGTAACACAGGAGATGGGAAGCATTACCCAGCCCTTCCCCAGCTGAGGGGCAGAGCCATTGAAGATGAGCATCACAACCAGGATACAGGACACAAAAGTAGCACCTGGCGGGTTTGGATTTGTACGTAGCTGTGCAAACACTTTATTTGCTTATAGCGCGTCTAACGAGGAGCTGAATTTTAAAAACAACAACAAAAGCCAACGCAAAACGACTCCCTCC
Source organism: Pampusana beccarii (assembly GCA_013399365.1). Taxonomy (NCBI): domain Eukaryota; kingdom Metazoa; phylum Chordata; class Aves; order Columbiformes; family Columbidae; genus Pampusana; species Pampusana beccarii. Next base: position 284,339 of record VWYH01009562.1, on the reverse strand, counting down.
ACGAGTTATACATTCATTTTCATCAAACTATGGGTTACAATAATTTTAAATCCCACCGTTGCCCACGCCCTTCTCATTATTGGTAAAACAAAAGTGATGTGAATTTTTAACGCTCCACGAACAGCGGGATCAAACAAGTCCCGGCTGTCCCAGCTGTTTGCAGCTGCAGGGGCTGCTCCATGCCAGGTTTGTCCTACCCCGGGTCCCACGCAGCTCTGCGACTGGGGCAGCGCGACCAGGGAGCTGCACCCCCGACTGGGCTTTTTGTGAGCAGCAGAGCTCCCAGCGCGGCCGTGTCCCCAATCTCAGAGATGTGAGCGCGTCTTCTCTCTACGAGCTGTGCCATGGGAAGACTGCTTTAAACCGAACTGGCGACATCAGGGACATCAGCCAAGGGTGCCCCAGAGAGGGACCGGATCCAGCCCCACACCGTGTGGTGGGCTCCGGTGGCTCAGTTGTCCTCCCAGTCACCTCTGCACCGCTGGTCCTTGGGCAGCCACTGGTCCGCAGCCCATGGCACCGCTTCATCTGGATGGGAGTCGCTAGAGAAAAGGACGGGAGTGCTTTTCCCATGAAGATACTGCCATTTGGCAAAGGCCGAAGCAGCAGGCGTCTGCAAGCCCTTGTTACGTAAGATCCCAAATCTGCAGCTCGTTACTGGCAAATATTTTTGCTAGCGAATTTATTATTCTGGGCAAGGACGATCGTCCCAGTGAGTAAACAAAACACGAACAAACACCAGCACTCAGAATAAGAATATTTGCTTGATCATTCTACGCTAAGGCCTGCCGGGACAAAAATTCAGGATGTGTCGAAAACCTGTCAGAATCAGAGGCCCAGGATATCCATACTGCAAGCTGGGCTTGCTTAAGAAAGAAAGGCTGCTCCACTCGTTGGAGTTTGCTACTGCATCAACACAAATTAGTCTGCAGTACATCAGCGATCGCTTCGAGACAACTTTCCAATCAAACTCCCACATAGCGGCAAACTGCCAGTTTCTTCTGAAAATCCTTCTGGTTTTTATTTGTGAACTGGAGGCGGGGGGGGGACGACCAAAAAAAACAACAGACAGAACACAACAAAACGAGCAAGTGATCCGTAAACTCCTAGCAGCACAATCAAAAGAAAATTCGCCAGGGTTTGCAGACATGGCTATTGATTTTTTTTTTAAAGCAAATCAGCAAAATATTTCGGACTATTTTTGAAGTCAGTATTTTCTAGCGTATGCCACTTCAGAGGTTCATTCTTATCCCCGGTAGCTTTTGTAACTTTATTTTCTGTAAAAACATCTATTTTCTAGAACAATCAGCAAGAAGCCTGAGGAGCATCATGCTCAGTAGCTTCATTTTAAGCTCCTGTAGTCCAAGTTTCTGCACTCTCATGAACTGCTCACCCATACCATCACTCAGCAGGTAATCCAAAAGGAATTCACTGTGTTGAGTTACAGACGGAATCTTACATACTGGGGTTTTTTAAGTATTTCTTATTAGTGGATCTCATTTTTTTTACACTATACTGTACTATACTATACCTCCCAAAATCAGACAAAGCCCAGGGAGTTTGGGGTACTCACCAATCTGGCAATCAAAAAGCATCAATTCGAAAGTAACAGTGGCTTAATTTTAAACTGGAGCATTAATCTTTGTACATAAAGTTGGAGCAACTACAAGTAATTTGAGCAGTAATTTCCACCTATTTACTATTGCTACCTACTGTGCATTGCAATTCTGCCGCTACGAAACTTCTGAGGCAAAAGGAACAGCTGAAGCATTTTCTCAGTTGTATCTTAGATTAAAATAAAACAAACGAACTTATCACAACCAGAGCTACGGTGCAGCTTTTCACAAAGGGGTAAAGTGCTGGCAACGGCAAAAGCCCCCACTGACTTTTGCTTTTACAATTTTACCTCAGCTTGAAAGACTGAAAAAATTTTAAGAAAACAAGGCACACTAATTTACTAAAAAGAATATCAGCTAGATCAGATTCCCAGAAGTTGATTTCTCCCAGCACAGAAAATCTCACGCATAAAGCTGTGTCACGTGTGGGAGAAGGGAACAGGGTGGGCTACCCAGTTTTCATAATTCGTAAGAGACTAAATCCTTATTTCCCATCAAAGTGAGGACTGGCCCTGGGGCTGCACGTCCACGTCCAGTCTCCCACAGCACCCTGATGGCTAAACTGAAGAAGTGTGGGCTGGATGATCGAGCAGTGAGGTGGACTGGGAACTGGCTGAATGAGAGAAGCCAGAGAGTTGTGGTCAATGGGGTGAAGTCCGGTTGGAGGCCGGTCACTAGTGCAGTGCCTCAAGGGTCAGTACTGGGGCCAATATTATTCAATATATTCATTAACGATTTAGATGAGGGAATTGAGTGACTGTCAGCAAGTTTGCTGATGACACCAAACTGGGAGGAGCGGCTACAAACCAGAGGTTGTGCTGCCATCCAGAGACCTGGACAGACTGGAGAGTTGGGCAGGAAAACATTTAATGAAATAGAACAAGGG
>VWYH01009562.1:135093-271253 GCA_013399365.1 Pampusana beccarii | reverse complement strand
AAAACTTGTGTCTCTTCAAAAAGAAATAGCTAGACACATATTGATGATTTCATCCAATCACATTAAGCATTTTCTATACAATTTTGGATACTTCTCTCAACCCTTAATTTCTCCTGTGTTTATCTTGAAATGATTCCCCACAAAAGTACGAAGACATCTCTTCATAGAGAAGCATATTGCGTTGGGATAGGGCAATTCCCAGCTGGCTCTTTACTGCTCTTATTGAGCAATGATCAACAGTGTCAGAGAGGGAAGCACACGGCTCTTGCGTGTGGTGTGGATCTGAATGTGCCCGGATCCCTCTGGAAGGCAATTCCCAGCTCCTCAGAATTATTTCTGAATTGGCCATCCATTTAGAAATTTCACACCTATGGACAGCAAGATAACTTATGTGAATATGGTTTCTTTAGTCACCTTCCACAGACTCCTTTAAAATAATCCACAGGCTAAGAATCCAGACACACCGCCTCTTAAACTGCTTCTCTAATATGTCTTTAAACTTCCGCTCTCTTCTTTCTGACATTCCAACTACTTTGCTCTCTAGACTACATTTCAGCTGGTATCTCACGTAATCTGCTTGACAGGGTAAAATATGCCCCACTTTTGGCAACCACGCCACCAAAGTATTCCCTTCTCAGCCCTGTGACTGTATTAGAGACAGGACTGGCTGGTCTCCCTCCCCTATCTGCACTCACACGGAAAAAGCTGCAACTCCCAAAGGCCTCGCAGAAACCTCAGCGTCGTTTGCCTCTTCCCGACGTCCTTCTCCCCGAGGTCTTCGTGCCCCAGTGCTCCAGCCGTGACAAATTCCCCCATCTTTTTGCACTGACGGATCAATTCCAGCTGCTGATTCCCTGCAGTCTGCACCAACCATCACCTCTCCACGGCGCTTGCAGGGTCCCTTCCAACTCAAGATGTTCTATGATTCTACCATCCTGTCAGCTCCGGACTGCTCAAACGAAAGCTAAGTACAGGGCAGAAAGAAACCAAACAAAGCAAAACTATGTAAGACAAAGCATCCCATACAGCTGGGTAAATACATGCACTTTATGAAGGGAACACAGTGTCGGAAACACTGAGTAGCAGTTTTACAAAGTCAATATCAGTCGCATGTGCAAACAGTAAATGGATTCCAGAATGCTGAGTACCATAAGTCCGCAGCAGTAGGAATGATCAATATAGATGTGTTAGAAAGAGCAACAAAGTCAGCAGAAAAGGTATCAAACAGATAGCTATGTTCTATTTAAAAACATTCTAAGCAATGGTTTTTTTCTCCCATCTCCTATCAAATTTTCTTAGATTAAAACCAATGAAAATCGCAAAGTATTTCAAGCAAGATTTCTGGTTCTTACTTAAACGGAAGATCTTTGGTTGATGGAAAAGCGATTGCTTTACCTCAGTTTAATATCTTCCTTCCTTTCGCAAAAGGATTAGGAAGTGGGAAAAAAAAAAATGAACAAATGTTTGAATTCTGATAGAAAAATTTCAATCGTCATAATATTACACAGAACACATAAAAAGCTTAGAGAAGCAAAAACTACAGCAGTATTGATAGTGTTTCACACTTCACAACGTAATTCAAAGAAAATGAGCCAAATTGTTATAGAAAATCCCTACTGTCTAAATGGGGCTAGAAGTAACAACAGGAGCGAGGGTGCGGCGGCTGCTTTGGACCCGCTGAGCCGCGCCGAGGGAAGCGGCACCCCGGTGGCTCCTGTTGGACAGGATGTGACAGACCCACCCGGCCACAGCAAGGGGCAAACCACCTCCCGTTACAAACAATCACTGTTCCAAAGGGTTCGGTGTGTAACGTGGGAGGAGATGAGTATTCTGTGTATGCTTAGCAATAAAAAAGATGTTCATGGGCATTACGGAGAAGTCTCTCATCTGTGCCTACTGCATGGCCTGGAAATACTTACAGGAGGTAGGAGAGTAGAGGAGCATTGCTTACTGCAGAGATGAGGTTCAGAGAAGGTACGTTAAATAAGTACATAAAATAGTGATTTATTTAAATTACAGATAGATCAAGAATCCTTCTTGAGAGGAAGAGGGGGAGAGGAAGAGAGAGGAGAGGGAAAGAGAGGAGAGGGAAAGAGAGGAGAGGGAAAGAGAGGAGAGGGAAAGAGAGGAGAGGGAAAGAGAGGAGAGGGAAAGAGAGAGGGAAAGAGAGGGAAGGGAGAGAGAGGAAGATTTTATGCTTTTCTCCTTTGCATACAAGCTTCTGACAGGGTTGGTTTGTTTTTTTTCCTACAGTCTTTGGTGATGCTTTCATTGAAATTAGCAGAGTAAATAACTGGTAAGATCCAGCCTGGAAAGTTAAAATGTAAGCTTTCTTAGTGTCAGCCGTGGCATTATGTCCAATAATAAGAAGGCAGAAATACAAACAGATGCCAAACAATTGAATACACGGTGTTGGTTTGACTAATTTATATCATGGCTTGTAAAAAATTACATATATCCACTTTGTTCAAATTCAAACCGGTAGTTCCACACCGCAGGGAAAGCAACTGTTCACTCAGTCAACAGATAATGAAACACATACAATAGAACCTAAAAAACCAACCTGAGGATCCAGCTGCTTCACTTAATGTATTTGACAGCTCCCGATCCAGACTTTTGTTTCCAGGCAAAACCAAGTCTGTACAGAAAATAACTTCTCCTCCCCTCCACTGTTCAGTTACCTGTAAATTAGCAATGCTTCCTCCACTTGCCTGCTTTCTCAACAACTGGGTTAATTCTTTTATTCCAGCTTCCATCTTCCCGTTCGGGGCACGTGCCCGTCTCAGAAGGTCGCCAGAACTTCCGACAACCCAGGGGTAGAAGGGGAGGGTGGAAAAAGCACAAGAGAGGAGTACCTAAGGTTACACAATAGGAAAGGATAAACTAGGCCACAAATGCAGAGATGAGATCCCAATACCCTTTGCCTTCCCTTTGGGAAGCCGTGAGCCACTGCTGACAGCGCCAGCACAGCGGCATTACCAGCGCTTGAACCCACAGATCAGGAAATCAGACAAAAAAGGTGAGAAATGTGAGTAAGTGGCATAGACAAAAAGGAAGGAACGTAGAAAAATCTGCTAAAAAGAGATCGTACTAACGTTAGAAGACCTATTGTTAAAGCCACGAGATTTCTACAAGAAGAAAAAAGTTGTGGGATGATGTTAGAGGTTCTGAAAAATACGGATGGATTCTGCCTGAGAATCGCACGAGTTCAGACGTGTGTGAGCGGCCCGGGCTCACGGGTGTGCACCCACATCAGTGTATTTACTGCTCTAACGGTGGACACACAGAAAAGCATTTCTAATCGCTAATGGATACTTGAAACAGACGGTTTTAAAACCTGTAATTTTTCTTGTTCTGATTTTCTAATGATGAAACAATATTTTTGGGTAACATTAATTTTCTGATGTAAAGAAACAGAACATGCATTTTCTCATCCTCCTCTTTTTTTCCTTGCCACTCTGAATATTGTCGATTGCATAAGAGGCCTTCTTGTTAATCGATAATTTTTTTGGTTTGTATGGCTGTTTTGTCTTCTTGACATTGAATAGTTAATGCTGAACCCAGGGCGAAATTACTAAACGACAAAGCAAAAATTTTTTTAAATCTTGAAGCAATTTCTTGGAGCGGATAATAGAAAGAGGTAGATGAAGAAATTGGTTTTATTTCTGAAACAAGCCTTCCCTCCAAGCCAGCCCCGACTGATTTGATGCGGTGCTGCCTGCACCGACAGCCACTGACAAGGATGCTTTCACATGCGAGTCCACAGCATCATCTTTCTCAAACACTTTTTGCACACCAAACCCCAATGAGGACACTGCTCCAGTCGTTAAGACCATAATGACACATTGCCATAATCATCATAGGCACAAATACCCTAACTGAAAAGCAATTAGCAAGCCACAGTACTTGTAACAGGACATTCTGAATACATTCGAAAACTGGCTGTGACTTGTAGTTTGCTTTTTAACACTTCAACACCATTTTTAGTTCTAATGAAAATAAATTATTAGTCCAACCTGCTATATTATTTTCAAAATCAAACATTCCTTTTCTATCACTGAAACCACGTTTGCTATTGGAAAAACACTTTTGAAGAAAACTGAACAAGTATTCCGCACAATTTTTTTAATGAAAACATGTAAATGTTTATTTTCCAGCAAAAGTCCTAAGTTTGCCTGATTTCAACAGATAAGTTTGAGAGCTATCGTGTACAAACAATGTCTTTCTTTAGAAGAAGAACCATCATTAACTGTCATGAAAAACACTAGAAAAGAAAATGAAACCTTAGGGGTGATCGCCCACAGTGCACAGAACATCAATAACGCAAAAACAGAACTGAAAGCAACTGATGGTTTTCAGCTCCAAAACTGAAGGTCAAAGCATCTTCTACACTTACTCAGCATTTGAGAATTGGACGACCCACATCCATAGCACACCTTGTCTCTTAAAACAGGTTTTACTTCCTATTAGTTCTTACCTTTCACTAGGTAAGCTGGCTATATTTCTCAAAACAAAACTTCCAGTATTTTATATACCACACGTTTGATCTACATCCTCATAAAATTGTTGGAATATAATGCTCAGACTATTGGAGGCAAAGCAAGTCAAACACTAGTAAATGAGTAATAAGCACCGTCTTTTATGTCTGAAAATAACACATATATTATAGGAAATTATGTTGATCTTGTATTTTAGCAGAATATATTACTCTTAGAGGAGATGACTGACAGACAATAAACATCACCAGTACTTTGGGACTCTTTTCACCACCTTTTTTGCTGCCACATATCTGCAACATCCAGCCACTCATGGTTAACACAGATTTTATTCTGGCATAACCAATACCTCATTTATTCAGCTCTTCAGCCATGACTTTGAGAAATGGGCAGTTTTTCAGCGTACAGACACGGCAGATGGGAGAATTCCGAAGGGGACGCAACCTTTGCCGTTCCTCTGCAAGTTTCCATTTAAAACAACGCCGACAAACTTCTAGCAGGTATCTCTGATGTTACCAGATCTAAACGAACTAGCACAGCCGCCAGCCTGCTGTGCTGTATTCAATCACGCCACAGATTAAAGCTGTTCGGCATCGCATCTTCAGGCATTTCCACCTTCTGTGACACCAGGAAGAAATCGCACGCCGAACCAGCTCCTGCTGGATAAACCCAGCTCTGTCAGGAGCCGCTCCAGAACGCCAATATTCAAAAAGAACCTACCACAAGGAGAGTACAGACAGACGGACACCGCAGATAAAAGGTCCTGCAAAGCCAGGAGATGGGTTGAGAGTGAAAAGGAAAGGTGAGCAAGTATTCCAATGTTACCAGTTGGAACTCCTCCCTAGAAAGCACAGATTTCCAATAACAGACAACTGTGGTATCGACATAAATTAGGACACTTTTGACAGATCTCCATGTATTTCAAAATCGATCAAGTATCAGCAGCGCCTTTCAGCCTTCTAGTTCTAGAGCGGTGCAACCCAGAAACAGTAAAATTCCGGGTAGCAGATTCTTTCTTTCGTAACTTATCTCTTTGTATGCACAAATTGAAGTCAGCAATGCTTGAACAGGTGAAAAAATCAAAAATGTGCAACAACAACCGAGAAATGTCCTGGAACTTGGCTGTGCCTTTATCAGGAAGAACAGACAAACTACACCAAACCTGAACCACCTCTGCTGCCAAGGTTTTACTTGCTCTTAAAGTACAGCACATTTACAAAAGCTTTATTAAAAGCATTTGCTTCTAACTCTTTCTTAATTAAGAAATGAACTAAAAATTAAGCCTGAAGGAACAAGAAGTGCAAAGAAAATAAGCATCAGATACTTGAAGTCTTTTTAAGTCCACTTTGCTGTGAATACCATTATGATCATCCTCAGATGGCAACATGTCATTTGTTAATAAGTGTTTAATATTAATTAGGTACAAATTGCTGCTTGGCAAGCAAAATTAATCCAAAGACTGTTCTGCATATTGCACGTAACTTTGCTTCAGCGTGTCATGCACACAACACTGTCCTTTCTGTCACTTGCCCATTACTCCCTTTCACTGCTGCAAACTTTGTGCACAGGACTGTTACTCCTTTAGTTAATTCACTTTCTGCAAACTGGATAAGAGTCTATGTTACTGGACAATCTAAGAAGATTCTAACAATCCCTTACCACAGGAAGCTGAAAATCTGCATTCCTCTAAAGAGCAGTATACTTTAGCACAGCCACAACTCGCTCGTAGTTAACTCATCCCTACCATCTATGGCTTCAAAGCTATCCCGAGCTTCAGCACCGCTTGCCCTTGACACAAAGCACGTTCCAGAAAGCTGGTGAGCTGACTCATACACTCTATTAAATCTGAACTGAATATTCCTCCTTTGAAGTTGGTAGCTGAATGTTGACTCAGACTTCTTAAAATCCTTAAGACTACCATGGAAATTAATAAAATATTTTATTAGCGTGACTGCAAAATTCTATTTTTATATATTGCTCCACTTCGAGAAATGCAACAGAAGAATTAGAAATTATTTTGCATTATTTAGGCAGCTGTCAATTTTTCAGTATTTATTGTGGAAACAACTGAAGGCTAGTACATCAAAACCTCAAGTTCGCACATAAAGCTATAGATACCAAAACAAACACCCTGTTAGGTTTAAAACAAACATCCTACCACTGCCTGTCTGTAAAGCTTCACTTTAGGGGTAAGAGATACGATGCAGTTTCCTTCTCTTTTATTTCTGCCTTTTTTTTAACATATTTGGGTGCTAACTGGAGGCAAAATGTTCAAATGCAAACGACTCAACTCTCCATAACTGAAACGGGCAGGATTTTGAATAATGCATGTTGAGGCATGAAGAAAATGAAAACTTTCGCAAAACCGATCAGCACAGCAATCTATATTTGAGCTATACTTAGAAATAAGTAACATAAGCTCCTAACACTTGGCTGTCGCAATCTGAATAATCGCCATATGCTGTGTGTGGAAAATATATGCAAATGTATTACGTGCAGAAGTAGATCCTGCCATAAACTTGCCTGGGTTTTCTTTTCTTTTGCGCGGAAACACCAGTGAAGCAGTGGTTAATATTGACCAAATCACAGACCTGTCAGTGCCACCACAGCTAGTCAGTGGGAAGGTAGGACCCTGGGGGAGAAACGTCTTCCACCTTCCTTGAGCACAACGTGGAGATCCCAGCTGACCTAATTACACATTCTCCGTTGAAATAAATTAATAAACAGTCCGATTGGGTTAGTTAGCATTAGCAAAATTCTGCTCTGAGCGAAACCATGAATTGTAGAAAATCAAACATCAAATTGTGCTACTGCAAGGCAGCACTCAATTGCTCATTACTGAAACCAGCTTTCCAGCCTGTGGAATAAATTGTGTTCCAGTCCAAGAAAGACATTTACTAAAAGACATTTCTGAATAAAAACAAAGCTATTATCTCTCTATGTCCTATCCAGATAATACCAGTGAATTCTGGTAATTTTCTCTTTAATAGAGTAAAACAAATAAACGAAACAAAACCTCCAAAATAGAACCCCCCTGATTTTTAATCTGACCCTCTGACTTGAGTTACAATGGAATCACCCTTCATAAAAGCAAGCAGTAATCACCATCATCAGATTATCGACATATATTAGGTTTAGAAAAGTATAATGACCCCCACATTTCTAAGCAGACCCTTCCCTGTCTATCAGGACTTACCCATTCTGGTGCCTGCAACCCCAATTGATTTTTTTAAAGCTGTCGCTTGCTTTTATTGAAGAGGATCCTGATTTAGGGATGGATGTAACCCTGTACTGAAGAACTGTTCCTGGGCTTTACTAACATTCAAATCCTTTTCTATCAAAGGAAATCCTATGATTGAGACAACGAGGGTAGTAATTTAAAATCTTTCCTTTACAATAATTCCCAGCCTCACACTCCTTGGTCAGAGCTATAAGGAATATATAGCTCTGCGACCCAATTTACTATCAACTGTAAAGCAATAGCCCATCTTTGGGACAGGGCAGAATTGTATCCCCTAAAAATAAATAAATCCTGCCATTTTATCAGTTTGTAAGCATTTGCAAACACATGCTATGCAAACCAGAAAACTGAAGTAAATGGTACCCAATTTTTCCCCAACAAAACATAAGGGAAGTTGTAATCTCTTCTTCACCAGTAAAGTCAAACGGCATTTTGCTGGGGTTTTTCTGCCTCTGACTCCTCCCCAGCACCCACCAGCTCAAGGCCACCACTGTCAGAGGTGATCACGGCGATGAGGATCCAGCGCTGTGAGCCCCACGTGGTCCCACCAGCCAGAGCCTCCAACAGGACGGTTCAGCTTCGCAGGGGCTGAGTTGGGCTCCCTTCCTCATCTCTATGGAAACAGACTTTCCAGCCTCTCCCCTTCTGACCATCGGCAATTATGAGACACTCAAAGACTGCTACTTAACTTTGATGTCATAAGCATTTTTGTAAGTAAAATGTATTTCTACTGTTTATTCATGATAATCCCTCCTGTTCAAGCATTCTTCAGACTTGTACATGAAAACAGTTGCTAATTAAACTTGAGTATCTAAATAAAAAGAAGGCAGTTCAGGAATTTTACAATGGACAGATGAATTTCAACAAAGCATACAAGAAAAGAAGTATGTAACAAAAGTGTTGGTGAGTTAAGGGTGGTTATGTACTGACATTTGCCAAGCATTCTGACTTTCAAACAATATTGAAATAACTGGTCACTACGCAGAAAGAAGGTACTCCAGGTATAAAACAGATTAAACATGGCACTTTCAAAATATTTCTCAAAGGTCGGGTGTCAGTAGTAGAGGACCAACACTTTTGAAAAGGGCATCCACAGAACCCAGCACTTTCTGTCACGCGGTCTTAGGAAAACAGCATTTATTCAATTATTAGCACAGACCTGTTGGGTTATGTCTCTGTCACCTGCAAAGTAACATTGATCTTGTCAGCACAACGGAGGAGTTCAAAGGTAAACTCCTCCACTGGGTAGAAAGAGAGAATCCTTCTTTCCAAATTGTTTCATATGTTAAAAGCATATGATTCCAGTAATTTTCTTCCCATAGCTTGCATGAAGTGTTTAGATAAAATGTTTACAGATGTGTTCTCCCCCATTTCCCTTATCTTTCCATTTCCTTTCCCAAACATTTCCCCTCCCCTTTTATTTTCTTCCGTCGAACAAACTCAGTACAAGCAATTATTTTACAACTTTTAATGCAATTATTTTTGTCCATCTGCACGTTATATTGAAGACAACTCTGTGCTTCTAAATTCCGTGGTCTATAGAAGCAAACCAGCTGCCTGGATAACTAACAACACTCCAGCTCCCTTCCTGGAGTGGCCTCTCACTCTCAGCAGCAAATCACATCACCAGGCAGACTGAGCATAAAACCAGTTCCATCAAAACAACAATCAGAACTCGACTGCCAAATCCCAGGTGCTGTCCCAGATCTTAAAAAGCTTGGGGCTTGTTCTTTAATTCCCAGTTTGGTGGCTTATTCTAGAAGAACTCCAGTTCTGTAAGCAAACAAACAATTTGAGCTCTGTATATTATAAAATACATGAAGTTTTATGATTAAGATCTCATGACTGTGCCAGAAAGTTTGCTCTTAAGATCCAATTGAGCCTTATTGACTGCCAGTCACAAATACAGAACAAAATGCATGTTTAGTATACCACTTCATGTACATACACAGAAAATCAAGGAATCCTCAAAACCCCACAACCATCCCAGCATATACTAATAGGAGGCTTCACTATAATCTTTGCAGCTGTCAACCTTTTTTGTTGCTCTTACAGAATCCAGGAATAATAAACACCTGAAGGGAGCGAGTAAAGAAGATGGAGCCAGTCTTCCCAACGCTGACCACTAAAAGAACAAACACAAATCCATTTAAGCACATTTGATTCTGTTTCGCACAAGTTGGAATGACTATTTGGCTAGCAAATAGTAAAAATATTCTTTAAATCATCTGTGTCTACTCGAGTGACAACGTATTTTGAAATCAAAGTTCGCTTTAAAAGGGAAAGGGCCATGTTTATTCTGCACATTTACACCATCTAGCACATACCATGTGTTTCTGGTTCAAAAAACGAGCTCGTATATGTCACAACAACACAAACCAGTCCCGACAGAAGCAGCACAGAAGGTGAAATATTGCGATGATCTCTACGGAAAGGCCTAAGAGCAGCGTGGAGCCTGAGTGGGAGCAGAGCCCTTTCCAGAGCGTCAAACACAGTTTCAGATTGCCTGTCAGTACCAGGCCATTCTGCCACATGGTTGGTATTATTTTAATTAGACTCATTAATTAGATCAAGTAACTTATGCAGATACCACACAGCTAAAAATACAACATCTATTTCGGTAGAATAACTATATGATGGAGCTAATTCTCATTAATGATTTATGTAAGCAAATGTATAAAAGAAAGGCCTTTCCTCTTTCTAAAGAGAGGGTATTTTCCATACCATTCCTCTAAATTTCTTCTTTTAAATACAGTTATTTCAACAAATAAACTGCTGAGAGCATAGCTCATGTTCTTCTTGCTATGAAGCCATTTTTCAACGAGGGGAAGAGGAAATATACCCGGCATCTGCTCGGCACAACTCTAAATACAACCTCTTGTATATGAGAGAAAGCTCCGTGCCCACTCTATTCAAACAGCTGCAACCGAGTAAACAATTTGAATATGGAGGAGACAAAAAAAAATAAAATAAATCATTTAAGCAAGTGGACAGTTACTGCCACGGAGGATTTGTTTCCTTTCCTGACCTCTGTTCTTATCAACAGAATTGTAAACAGAAAAGACTACTTCATTTTTTTCTACAGACATTTCGGGAGCTACAAGCTGCCCCTTCATAAGAATACAGAAATAAATTCTATTTCTCTAACGTGTTCTGTTCTGGGTTTTAGCAAAAAGCCCCGTGTCCCTGCCATGGCTCATCCTTGCACTAGTTGGACCGATGTTTCTTTTAAATTTTCCAACGGCAGATGTGACCACCAGTGCTTTAAGTTCTGCCTAAACCAGTCTCTGATACCTTGCCATTCAAACACTAGTCTCCCGCTTTTCTGTTTATGCGTGAACACGGCTCCTGTAACATGCCCAGAGCCTATGCTGAAATCATCCAAGTCCATCAGCAGCTCTGCCGCTCACCCATTTGAGTGTTTTCCTGAACTGGAGAACGGCACATACTAACAAAGGTAATTTATTTTCCTTTGTTAACTGCAACTTCAATGGATTTTGAGAAATTTAAAAATTTATATGACTAATGGAAAGACTAATGTAACAAACTGAATTTAGATTGAGTCTTTTTTCCTAATAAGTAAAATAAAAATAACACCATTCCTCGGCTTCATGGCCATAGTTGCTCCTGTCCCCATCTGCAGTTTTGTTTTCCCTCAGTCCTACAGGTCCTTTCTTCCTTTTCTCCTCACCACTAACAACACCAACTTTTACAAATCCTCTGTTCTGCCCCCGCTGCCCCCTTGCTGCAGAGAACACCCTGCAGAGAACACCCCGCAGAGAGCACCCTACTCTGCTGTAGAGAACACCCTGCAGAGAGCATCCCACTCTGCTGTAGAGAACACCCCACCATGCTGAAGAGAACACCCCACAGAGAACACCCCACTCAGATCCAGAAACCACCCTGCAGAGAACCCCCCACCATGCTGCAGAGAACACCCTACAGAANCCGCTGCCCCCTTGCTGCAGAGAACACCCTGCAGAGAACACCCCGCAGAGAGCACCCTACTCTGCTGTAGAGAACAGCCTGCAGAGAACACCCCACCATGCTGAAGGCAACACCCCACAGAGAACACCCCACTCTGCTGCAGAAAACACCCTGCAGAGAACACCCCGCCGTGCTGCAGAGAACACCCTGAGACAGCGCCGGTCCCAGTGGGGATGAAAAGCACACAGGCAGAAAAACAACTCTCAACTCTCTCATGTATTTTCCTCCCGTAACAGCTTTAAAAATTGGTATCTAACTGCTAAAAGCACTGATATCTACAGACGTGGCACAGTTACAGCTGCATCTTCTCACTTTGTAGATGCTGAGGGCTGTGCCCTGCATGCTGCCCCAAGCCTCCAAACCAGCATCACCTGAGTCTGCGTGACCTCTGTAGAGCCTGAATTTCACCTGGCTTTAATGGCTTTCAGTGCTGTGAGACCCAAACTAAAGAATCTAAATACACAAATCATGCAGAAGGATTGAGTACACCTGCTACAGATGTGGTTAGCCACACAGAAACGAATGTTTATGCAGCTTTAGCAATTTTCAGATTAGATGCGCTTCACAGGTTATCAGTGAAGTCAATAACACATAAATATATTTAAGTCTTGTTAAAAAATTAACATATTTTAAAAGGGGAAAAATTTGTCCTCTTTGCAAAAGAAATCAACGTATGAGGACCTGATATTGCGCCAGAGGAAATAACTTTTAAATAAAACCAAATATCGTCTAAGAGAATAACTTGAAATACTAGGACCGGAATGTCCTTTGCTCTGGATAAGCAGACAGTACTAGTGTGGACCAGCTAAAACACCTCAAAATTCAGTTTGTTCTTTGTTTTCACAGGTACATATGGCAGCAGGTATACTTGTCTATTATAAACTTTAGGAAAAACCACGCCATTTTTATTGTACCTCACCTCCGTTCTCCCAGCCCCCACAAAAGACACTTTGTGTATTTGTCCAGCATCATCATAAGAGAGGTGGTTTTTCTCTCACAAATACAAAGCCTCGATTGTTTTTTAAAGAGCTGATGTGGTACAGCAGTCTCCTGAACTTCAAAGGGCCCGTGCAAACCTCCTACCGAGAGCTGTATTTCCTGATATCGCAAGAGTGACTAGTAAAAACAAAACTATGGGTAGTCAGTAATCATTCAAGACATAATATTCCTCCCCTATATTTACTAAAATCCATTTTATTTTGGTGATTTTCAAATCTAAACCCCTTTGCAGTTCACTGATACGAAACCTCTGGAAAATAGCGTTGCAGAAGTGGTTAGCAAAGTCATATTGTGTCGGTATCACACCACTTTGCAATACAACAAAAGAAATCATGCTACAGACTATAAGATAGTCATACAACTCATTCTTCGGAGGTGAATAATTTCTACTATCTTATAATAATGCATAGAATTGAAAGTATCTGCACAGTTTATAATTGCCTAAATTCTATCTTTTGTATTCTACAGAATTATCTTTATTTGTCAGTACGGAGGTCTTCTGTCCATGTCCCAATTTGTCACTTTGAAGGAAATTAAGTGAAGATAGCAAACATACTATGGAAGATGTAGAACAGATTTATTCACATGAGAGTAAATCCAACATAAAGCAAAAGCCGCAGTGGGGTGGTTATATTGTACCAAAGCGTTTGCAGAAAAGAAAGAAAACTTACCAACATTGACATAATTATCATAGCTGGTGATCCGTTTTTGTTTTGTTCGAGCCCGTTACCAAGTGTGACCACTGACAAGGCACCTCAGTTCCACCTATGACACACATTATTACGACCCCCTGTGAATGCCACAGCCACTCACCACAGTGAACAGCAGGGGTAAAAGAGCTGCACAGGGGCCAGGCTTTTCTTCTGAGCTACTTAGAGAACCAGAGAATTACCACAAACAAATCAAAACAGCCATGGCACGTTGCAGGACTGGAATGGGAAGGTTCCTAGTTAGAGCACACCTTGCTCCGGGAGCTGGAACCCGATCAGCGTAAGGTGACGTATAACGCCAAGTTAGACCTGATTAAACCACACCACCTGAAGAAACGGGCAGCATTCCATGGTTTTGCTGGAAAGGAAACTTATGGTAGTCAGGTTCTGCTAAAATGGTTTTGCAGCATCAACATTGCTCTTTGTGTTAAGGAAAATAGTGCGTTAATGATGAAAAATTTCCAAATAGACATAAGCAAGGAATCACGCTTAATAAGCAGAATAAAGGAAGAACTCCAACCTAAAACATTTACATTATTAAATAACAAATGCACCATTTTTATTTCCTCTTTCAGTCAGAGTATAGGCACGGGTCTGGGTGCAAAATACTAGAAATCTTGTTGAATTAGATGCAGTATTTCTTTCTTTAGAAACATAGAGCATTGTTGATTTAATGGCTCTGAATGCAAAAGAGCCTCTTCCTGTCATTTACCTATTTAAACATTAATAAGCTTTCAGTCAACCACTAAAACTGTATTACAACATTACTAAATTGAGATTAAAATCTGAGGGCATTAAAAAATGCACTGAAATGTCCACAGAAGATTTAAAAAAATAAAACGCTTGTCTTGTTCTAACGCCCCAAGTTATCACCCAGCTCTACACAATGAAACAGTCCAGCAATAATACAATAAGGAAATGTCACAGAAACCTGTAATACATCCACTCTAAATTGTTTCCAGGTATGTTCAGTCATTGCGCATAGCCACCAAAAAAAATTCTGCATTTGAAAGAATTTATTAGAGAAATAGTGTCTTCTGCTCTGAAAAACAGGTACTTGTTGCACAAGTCCTAATTTTTAAGTGGTGATATTATTTCAGGCCTTATTCTTCTTGACAGTTTGGGAAAACACATAATGATCTTTTCATGAGAATACAGTGTCCACATGCTAGAAAAGGGAGTTTTAAAGTTCCACTTCCCACTGTTGGGATATTCTGTTCCATCAACAGACCTCTCCACTTTGTCCCCTCACTGCCAAAAAACCTGATTTTCCCTCCTGTAAACCTACCAGAGAAAACAGGACGCCCATGAAGACAAAAAGCAAAGAAGTTTTTTTAAAGTGACTACAAATACCTCACATGAGTTTACAAACAAGAGTATTTTTCCTTCTGTTAATTCTATATATTTTAGATATTAGTATAATAATTAAAACCCAAATGTGCTAAGGACATGATTAAATAATGCTGACACACTGAACCAAACTTGAAAATTACAAGCAGCTTCTCGTTCTTAAATTTTGCTTTCACAATTCTCTGTCATTTCGAGGCAGACAGCAAGATACTACTACACCTTTCCAAGCAATATTTACAGCAGAAACATGTATTTTCTTTTTGAATACGGAAGAAGATTTTGGCCATGTCTTCTCCTTTGGCGCTCAGCCGGTGCCTTGTATTTGAGAACTGCCTTTTGGACCGCAGGGTCCCACCAGTCACCTCTCACTCTGCGCTCTCACAGCATCTGGGTGCTGCCCAGCAGAGCGACACAAAAATACTTCTCAAGCTTTTTGAAAATCACATTGATCCCAGCAGCTGGTCCTCCGGGTTCCCAGGGCCGTGTTGTTTCCGGGAGGGCTGTCCCGGGTGACCTGGGTTTGCGATGCGATCACAGCCTGCTCTGCCACGCACACAGGAACCTACTGCTTGCAACCTACTTTGAATTCCTGCACGATCCTAATTCCAAAAGCAACAGTCTAAATTTAAGACTATGAATATGCAGACTCTTTCACATGCATTTAGAATTCTCTTCTAAATCCCTTGTATCAAATTTTTCTAGAACTGCAACCTACTGAAACATGTTTACTGGTAATAAGACATATTTGCTCAAGCAGAATATCACCGATAGTTTGTAATGTGAATAATCCCTTTTCAGTTAGTGGGTTTGGAGGCCAAAATTGGTGGAGATTAAAAAAAATGTAAAATTCTGCAATAATCTCTGGGTATACGTTAGAATTGACTTCTTTGCTAATAAAATATATTGAACATATTCTTCTCTCTCACATACAGAATGACTGTACTTACTATTTCTTATCTCTCATTTTCTATTTGTTTCCTGAAATATTATTCTCCCACTGTCTTCAGAGAAAACACACATTATTTCATGAATATTTTTTTCAAATGGAGAATCAGCAATAAAAATACATTTGTTTGAATAACAAAATAGTCGCCTGATCTTTGCAATTTGGCCTTCAAAATTCATGACCATTTGCCCGAGATGCATTCCAGATTAACCTGTCTGTTCTAACGGCTTCAGCAGCAACTACTCGGCTGACCCGTCTCTGTGCTTCAGTCCTCATTCCACATGGACGAGAACCTCTATGGAGGCCTGCGTTGTAAAGCCCGTTATCTATTTGTATAAATAAATAAATATAAATATATATAAAAGATAAAAAACATACAAATACATAGTGTGTGTTAGTAATTTATACATAATACTATACATAACATTATTAGTACAAGTTCCACCTGTATAATTTTCAGTGAGCTTTATTTCTTGAATTGCTGCAAGAAACATGAATTTTAACTTTTGTATACCTTCCCCCAAAGTTCTATCCGATTTTTCAAGCAAAACCAATTGTTGTCCCAAGCGTACCTACTTTTCCTCTAATGTGTTAGAACACACGTAGTGAACAGAGGCAGAAACAAATATTACACACAATTAAATGTCATGTTAGCAGTAACAGACAAGCAGTTTTGGAAATAATCACACCCATCTCATTGAAACCTGCCTTTGAGTATCCTGGACATTACTAAATATATTATCAACCAAATGCTGACATTAATTAGGAGAACAAGGAGTAAAGAAAGGCAAGAAAGGCTTCTGGCACTGCAAGCACATTTTGCTGTCAAAACTGCCTTCTGAAAAATAATTACTGTAATTTTATCTTGGGTAGGGCAAGAACAACCTAGCCTAGAAGAGCCTGATTAAAAAAAAAGCAGTAAAGAGAATCACAAATTTGTGGTTATACTTCCTTGAATGCACTCGTGCCATACAGTAACAGTAACAGTAACTATCGGGGCTGTTGTGTTTCAGGACATGCCATATTCCATGCGTTGTCACCAGGACTACTGAACACACAGCTCACGAATCTGCAATACCAGCCCTTCAAGTCACACACACAACGCACAATTAAAACTTTAGGATGACTTCTGTACCTACAGAACGGAATGTTTCATTTCATCAACAAAGTTAATCAAGTTAAATATGCTGGTTTTAAGCCCATTATCAGAGCATACTTTTTTTTTAAAAAGCCAACCATTGTTTCAATGCATTTAGAGCTTTTGTAACAATCTACAGTAGCATTTGAAGCATATACTACTTACATAAGGAAAAATACTGGATTAAAGGAAATATTCCAATATATATGTCACTACACAGGAAACGATAGCGTAAATTGTTTCAAAAGTGGATGCCATTTCGCCTCTTTGCTTTCTTTGCAAATCTATTGTTGAATAACATTACTGTTATCAGGAAAAACTGTTGCCCAATCTTTAGACATAAAATCAAAGATGTTTGGTGGTATTTGTTCTTACAACACCGCCCTTTACATAATAATCTCCTCTACATACATTCATACATTCTAACAGTGCAGGAAGCAATTTAGAATTAAGGATAGCAGTAAAAGCAGACAATGTAAAATCTGAGCCAGACAGTAACTCCTGAACAAAGTGCCTGCAGGTTGGCGAGTCGTGCATGTGTTATATAGGTCAACGCAGGAAACTTGCTTGTTTTAGATAACCTTCACGTCGGCTTTTCTAGAGCCCAAAGGGAATACGAGGTGCTGAGACAAACCAAGACATCACCAGAATGGGAGAGGTACATACAGAGTGAAGATACTGGCTTTAGGGTCTGAAGCAACACTTTTCTACTATCCCACTGAACGCGAAAGTTACTGGAAGCTTTTATTTCCAATATAAGATTTAACATGTATTTTGCAAATCATTTTGTTAAGGTAAATGATTGTTACTGGCAGGAAGAACACTGAAAGAAGTTATGAGATGAAAATTCCATTTTTAGCCTGTATTCAGGTGGTGGTAGTAGTTTGCTAGGAGAAACTAGAAATAATATCTCCCCAGCCTTATCTTAAAGCACTGAAAATAAAGAATGCATTTTCCTCTCGCACCAACAGCTTCCCAAGACAGAGCTGCTCTCAAACGACCTATGAACTCCCTCAGAAAAATAGTTTCAGTCTGTTCATGACACAACCTCCACGGATCAGCTCTGATTTCCTATGTGCACACAAGCAAACAGTCTCCCTTTGGTCTACCCGCTATTTCCTTAAAGAATGAAACAAAAAAAAGCCGTAATTATAATGTACCTTCAGAAAAAAAATCCATGTTTATTTTGGCTACTCGATCACTGCTTGACTTTTAACAGCGGTGCAAGGGACCTGCCCCAAAGGAAAATTCAGAATGCCTGAGGAACACGTCATCCCGAGAGAAGGAGCAGGACACAGAGCTGTGGGGCTCGCCCTGACCCAACTACGAGCTTCTTTCTCAAAGTATGAGCTGGTAAGAAGGATTTTCCCATTTCCCCCACGGGAGCCGTCTGACTACACAAACTTCTAAATCTCAATTGTTTTTTCTCATTTGCTACAGATTCTTGTCCCAGCATCTTACGAGTTGGTTTTGTTTCTACTATCAGTCTTACACAAGAGATGCTCTTTGCACAGAAGTTCCCTGTATGTATGTAACAACTAATGTTTTCTGCTTAAGACTGCAAAATCTAAAGGGAAACAATCATTTTTACAGATGAGGCACTGAAGGCACTCAGATTCAACAACAGAAGTTGCAGAAATAAGCAACTGTACTTTTAATTATGTATAAATTTCCTATTGATTTAGTCTTATAATTGCTGTAATAGCTACACATAAGCATATTATAATTCCAGGGTCTGCATCATCTCCTCCTTAAAAAGAGAAAAATGTGCTCTTTGAAATAAAACATGTAGAAATAAAATTCCACATTTGCTATAGTTTTGAAGAGACTGATAGACAATTACAACATATTTGTTCCAAAAGAGAAAAAATATTACTATTTTCATTACACTTTTTAATCCATGCAAAAACAAGCATTCTCCTGTTTTTCCCCTTCTTCACCTATATAACTGTATATATCTTTAACTGTGTGTAACTGCAGCCTGGGATTCTAGCTTTACTGTTTTCCAGAGAATCACCTTTAGAACAACAGAAGTCCAAAAAGAGCACAGCTCTTGTGAGAAAGACAAAATGCCTGTCTTGTTTGGTTTGGTTGGGTTTTTTAATATACATACACATAAATTACAAATATAGATCTATAAAACCCAACATGTACTACTAAGTAAGCATTAACCGTGAAGGGTAGAGTCGTCCCCTCTGCTATAGGAAACTGTTAACTGACCTGAGCTGACAGTGCCATCTGATTAGGATTCTCCATGCCAAAAATTCATCCTGCCAATTCCTACTGTTCCATCTCTCCAAAAATTACCAGGGGGTTGCAATGAGAACTGCTGTACCTGGCCTCGTTGTGTTTATGTACCAAGAGAAAAAGGAATTTTCTACAAAAGAGGAAGAAGGTTAATTTAAATCTTATATCAGAGATGTTCAAGAAGTTAAAGAACACAAACTATAAACTAACTGATGATTATTGTCTTTTGTATGAAATTGCAAAGATATTAATAGCTATAATTCATGTAAGAAAATAGATTTAAAACACAACAGAAATTTATTAAGAGTTGAAAAAGAAGCAAAACACAGGTTACAGAGCCCTGTCTGCTCAACTGGAAGATGAGCATCAATACACTCAGGCTGGGATTACAAAAGCGAATTACTGAAGAATTTGCAGGAACTCTAGAACCAGGACATAGCATTCATTTTGCTCTTTAAAGCTCAGCATTTTTCAAAAATCCCACTAAACGTTGCACTTTTTGATGCTTCAGAGAGGAAACCTGACTCTGTAGATGCTGACAGCCTGAATCACGCAGCTCACCTGACGGCCAGGAACGCTGGGATTTTACAAGCTGCAACCTCCCAGCAGTTGCTGCTAGCAGATAAGTTTCTACAGAGGAGTTAAACACATTGCAGAAGGTACAGCTAAAAACATTCTCACTGTAATCTGTTCTATTTCCATATTTCTATTAAACGTAAAATGGTTTTACATACTACCCAGCAGTAGCTTGGCCAAGGATAACCTAACCCAACCCCTTCTCCCAGAGGTGCGGAGGGTTGATCGATCGGGTGCTGCGGCGCTGCTGGAGGGCGATGCACAGAACCTATAGAGTGTGTGGGACCAGGCGGTGCTCCCATCCATCACCGCTTCATCCCGCAGGCCTGCTGCACACCTCACGGCAACGGGAGCACGATACAAAATTGTCAACATGTACAAACACACTGTTATATCTTACGTTATTTTAATATGTATATATATATTTAACCAAATAAAATTACTAAAAACTTCACTCCCTGCCAGATATCACACCGCATTACTCGTAACTGTATTATTAAAAAGTGTCACGTCTTAAATAGCTCTATATGGCGAGTCATCAAACAGTGCTTGAAGTTTCGGTACCAAGGTGTGGTACATGTCAATGGCATAAACTTCCATTTTTTCCTCCAACAAACATAATCTGCAATGTTGAAAGAAACAGTTTAGTTGGGGTAGAATGCTTCTTTATAGGAACACAACAAATTAATCAGAACACAGCATTCAACAAGTTGTCTTCGTTACTCACAGGATTTGAAGCAATTTCTACCACTATATAAGATTTTGTCTGATTTATAGATGAGTACTTCTTCCTAGAGAGTTTGAGTGCTCCTGAGGTCACTATATAGCATGATTTAACATATTGTAGAATTACCCTGAAGGGCTTAATTCACAAAATGTTTTTACAACCCCCCCAAAAAGGCTGTTTGCGAACTTTACCTGCAGAAATTTCCAAAGATTTTGCAATATTTATGAGCAAAGAGAATCTAAGGTAAAGCTTAAATCCTTGCTATTTCTTTCTATAAAATAATTTAGGTATAAAGGTTACCGTATAGGAATGATTTTGGCTCAGATAAAATAGCCTGTTGTTCAACATTGTGGTACACATTATTTTGCAAACAGTAGACATTTTAAATATGAACATATTTTTTCAAAACGCTCTCCATTAGTGATAACACCCATAACACAGTCCGATTATATAACAATAAGCTTTGAAATAGTGTTACCAGGCACAGTGTAGTGGATGACACATCATGTAAAACATCTCTCTTTGCAGTCTGGAAGGAGTAAAACCAAATCCTGAAATTTTAAACACACATTTGAAATGTAAAGTTCCATGAAAAAGGTAGCAGAGAACTTGGTTTACCCAGTAAGATAATCTTGCCAAAAGAAAAACCTGGATGCCACTTAGAAAAGTAAAAAATCCACAAAATTACCCAATCTGAATACAAAGAAAATGTACATGCAAATCTAAAAATACGCTACAATAATTGAAAGAAGGCTAGAAGTTCACGTCTCTAAGATTTTCAATCAATTTCTTAATGCCTGCCTTTCTGAACTAAAAACAAATAAACATGTCATTATTAAATCCAAAATCACTCTCTGCAACCCATACTTCAATATTGCTGCTGTTGCTGACGCTGACAAGAGCTAAAATACTCCTCTTTCTGTTTGCAATAAAACGCTTGCTAAAACCATCTGTCTGCTGCCACTTGCTGATCTAAAACAGACCCAGCAATGAAAGCACCATCTCACCAGGCAGCAGAACCTGCCTGGACTTGGTGACCTTTAGAGGTCCCTTCCAACCCAAACTATTCCGTGATTCTGTGAATAATTTCCCAGAGCAAATTTATCCAAGTTGGTTACAAACGTGCCGCCTAATTCTTTCATAGTTCAACATCTTACTGTACCAAAACATTTCCTAAGGGCAATCAGCTGGGGAAAACTATTTTACAATCAGCTCAGATCCAACTGATTCATTACTTGAATTAATTAGAAAAGGGTATGAAGCACGGGGAATTTTCTGTTTGTTTTGCCAAGGAAGCTTATAAAAAAAGAGTGAGAATAATTTGTTAAATAACATTTGAACACTTGTATAAAAAAACCAAACGAAACTTGTAATCCTCTAAGTCTTTCAAGATATCGTTCTAAGCTTCCCCAAAGATCTTCCCAACTGACACTTGTTTTTAATAAAGCCTGTTAGATTAGCATTATCTTGAAGATCTTTGCTGCATGCTCAATTTCTACAAAACACTGTTTAAAACATGTACACCACCAAGATGCTTTCAAAACACTATATATACCCTCGTAATTTACAAGAATTCAACGAAGAAATTAAGTCTTATGAGTTTAAGAAAGCTGTCCCTTAAAAGTAACAACTGATCAGGCACCAGACAATTTGCAAATCAGAAAAGGTAGTCTCAGTTTAATCTGCTAAGCGTGGATACAACACGAAACAGGAGCATTAGGAAAAGCTGATCTGCAGCTATCTGACGTACCGCATAGATACAAAGCAGGAAAATGGGTCTTCGTGCAACATTTTTTCCAGAGTTCGTACTGAACTTGGTTAAAATATTTGGTCTGTGGCATCTGACTTCCCCATGGTCAGTTCTACCTGAGAAAATGCTAATACCGATTAGGAAAAGCCCCGGATTTGCAAGGTTAGACTCACTTGGTAAAGCTGTAATAGATGTACCACGGCAATAGTTCTCCCCAGAGACTCTGAATGGATGAGAATCAGTGCACTAAGACACATCCCAAACCATTTCCAAATGAGGGACGCAAGTCAGTAAATAATTTCAATTTTTGTCATTCTATCTGTATATGGACTGGCATATAATTTAGTTCTAATCTTTTAAAAAATCAAAACTTCAGAACAGAAAACCAAGAATCAATTCAGCAAGAGCTAACAGCTGCCATACTGTGTAATACAAGTAATACAGACTTTTCCTCTTCCTTTCATTTAGAACGATGCAGCAACGCAGAGCCTGGACGGTGTGTAACATTCGCTATACCTGCCGAAAAGAAAACAAGCCATCCTGACCTTTCTCAATTCTCCACTTTTCACCTCCTGAAAACGCTGACAGTCATCCAGCGCCTTTGGCTTTTTACAGGAAAACAGGTTCAGTACAACACCTGATTGCTTTCAAGAAAAAAAGAAATAAATTTTTGTTCTACTGATGTCTTCTGAATTAAAACAAACAAACAAACAAAATAACCCCAAACCACAACAAACAAATGCAAACCAAAACACATCTGCTGAAAAATACAGATACACTTTACCCCGGCTGGTGAATCCCCAGTGTTTCCAGAGGACAGGGATGGCCCGTTGCTCACATTTGAGGTTGCTCACCTCAAACTTTTAGTGATATAATTGCTTGCAATAGTCAAAAAAACGTAGCAGATCTATTCCAGTTGTTTGCTACAATGGAAGAAGTTTAATCTTTGCTGTCCATCAATTGTCAGAAGGTCAATGCCACCTTTCCTGCAATGTTTTTCAAATTATAGGGTTAAACGAAAGAAAAAAACCCCAAAGGCAAGGTTCAGAATTGCAGGAATTCTATAACCATCATTAAAAAAATAGAAAAATTATTTTTTTAATTCAAATGGACAGAATATCCTCTTTGCTACCCAAAGACCTTCAATATTTCAAGATGGTTAACATATGGAATGCAAGACTGAAGCCTCATTATAATAACTTAGCTGAAAATTCTATATTAGTATCAACGGATTTAATACTATGTTTGCTAGACTCCCATGAGGATAAACATGGTTTGCTACTTGTTCTAGAAGTGCTTGAAAAGCAGCAAAGAATTAGTGGTAAATAATAATTCAATGCAGAAACTGTTATTTTTGTTTATTTTCAATTCCACTGCTTTGTACAATGCCACTATATTCCACAAATACGTAATGTACCAAAAATAAGCTACTACAAGTCAGCCTGAGTGTATTTACAGGAAGTTAAAGAAGCATTTAAAAAACCACTATTTTACTTTTACAATGTTCTGAATGGAATACAAGACATGCACACCTAGATCTTGGGATAAAGAGAGTGCAATTCAGAATATGTTAGTTACTTTACATCAGAAATTCTTCATTTTCCTGCACTTCCGAGTACTACCCTGTTTTACAACAGCTTAATTTTCTAAATTGTTTACAATGAGGCTGTTGTGCAGGCTCTGTGGTGCAAATTCACTGTCATTTCTAACACTGTGTCCACCGAATCAAGCAAACACCAGTAATAAATAACTGGTTCAGAAAAGCCCTGCCATTTTTCAAAAGGTGAATAAGCTCTTCACTACATCCTCCAGCCTGCCATCAGGGTTTGCTTCTAATAATTCTGGGTTGTAATTGCAGAAAAAAAAATTGCAATAAGTTGCTGATGAGTGTTATTACTTCTTGCATATGATTCCGTCCTTAATGACAGTCAAGAATCAGATGAAAAAACTGAGATTATTCATGTACGTTCCTTCTCCATGAGTAACCTGCAACACGCTTCAAAAGTCTAGTACTTGCTCAATCTGTTTGCTCAAAAGTTGAACTACTGAAAGGCTAAAAACACGTAAAACAATAGGACATGAAAAATTGGAAGGCGCTGTGCAAATTTCAAGCAGTCCTGTGAAAGTATGGTTTCCTTATCATTCCAATTGTACCCGTAAGTCACTAGGTAACAGTTCAGAACGTTAGACGTTACAGTAATTTGTTTCTGCATAGTGCTACTCAATTACAGGGAACAAACTATGACCAAATGGCTACCAAAGTCTGCTTTACTGCTGAAACAAGTGCATGTTAGTACATGTGAACTAATGCCTAAATTTAAGTGCTACACACGCATTTACTTAATGTTATTCTTTTTAAACGCTAATAAGATCACAGGAAATTCAGGCAAGTCATTTTGTCTTCAAGGAGGGAACAGATATTGGGATAAAGGGGAACGTGAATGTGAGTTAATAACAGATTCTCATGAATAAATATTCTAATGAAACAGAAGCACTAGTAACTTTGATAATGTTTTTAAGAGGAAAAGCTAATTTCACACAGACAGCAGGAGCACAAAGACATAACTTTGAATTATGACAATCTAAATGCAAGCGATACTGAAGTTAAAATATACAGCAAAAAGATAATCTATTCAGGTACTGACTGCATTTCAACATACCAGTGATGCATTGAGTGCATCAATAACAGTCACGAGAATTTTTAAATCCATTATTACAGTTTGACAAAGGACAATTTGTTATTAGTTACATGCTCTTTACAATCAACCAAGTACTTCTAATCACTAAGAGCTGAACAACGAAATGATAAAAACACACTATGTAAGACTGAAAGATGGGAAGGGATGAGGAGGGGAAAGCAAAAACAAACCCTCAAGAAATGTGTACAAGGGAAAATGAATTCAAAACGAATTAAGTGAGCAAAGTGAGCAGAGGAAGCAGCTTATGGCTGTTCAGAGTGCTCGGTTTTCATTTTCTTGTGTTTTTTTGGTCTAACCATCATTTGGATTTATAATGCTATTCATAATAGGCGCCTGGAAGACTACAGAAATAATAAAATATAATCCCCATTATTCCAATAGAACAAAATTCCAGCACAATGATCTATCAGTGGCTAAGTAACAAGCAAATTGCAAGTCTCAATCACTTGATGTACATTATTTTTCCAAACAAGTACTACTCCTACCGAGACGTACAATTCCTCTAAGTGAAAACAGTCAAACACATATTTATCCCACCTAAATACCGGGGAGGGGAACGGATTTTTTTTAAACAATAGCTGTGTTAGCTACATGAATTTTTTAGTTAGGAGTCAGAAAGGTACTTCTAAGAAAATGTGTCTGAATAACAGCATGTATTCTAGTTGTTGGCAATAATTTTAAATGTACACTAAGAATTAAGTCACTCTTAATTCTGTGACGAATTATTGATGTAAAAGTCTACACTAAATTTCCCATTAATTTCCAACTTTTCCATACAAGGACTCTGGAAAAAAAGGAAGGCAAGCAGGCAAAGAATTTCCTAACTGAAAATTCCCAATGGACTCTGACTTTCCCATCTTTCCGTGTATTGTTTTGAAAGGTAACAGCCAGCACAGCTGATTGCAAATGGCCTGTGGGAAGTGAAACTGTAAGAGGTGTCAGAATGATCACCCAAACGCTGCTCTCCCAGCCACAGGGCTCTCTGAATCTGCAACAACACGCCAGGGACTCCGACACATTTTGTCCAGGAAATAATTTTCTTTGCTTGAAAGAGCTTCGAAAAATTTTTGAGGCATTTACCTTAGTTTATAGCTGATGCTAGAGATCCATGACCAGCATAAATGTTTCCTATTTGAAATAATATGACAAAGTTAGGAATAAAGTTTTCAGAAAAAAAATAAATCAATCCCTAAGAAGCCGTTTGAAATAGTTCTTTTAAAAAGCAGCAACTAGTACAAAGTACTTTTAAAAAGTAGCAACTAGCCTACCCACACCACACTATTTCTCCAAAATGTCATTGCTACCACATGCAGATACTTAACTGCTCATGTGGGAAAACTACAAGAGTCAATAAACACAGGTATTGTGACCCGACACGCCTGATCATTATTTTATATCTTTCATTGTCACTTACAAGCCTCCACAGTCATTTAATGGTAAATGTTCAGTTTCGGTTCCAACATAAGGGTCAGATAAGTAGTCGATTCAAAAAAAATATATATATACACAGTTACATTAAAACCACAGATACTTTGATTTTTCCTCTTCACTCTTTCCAAACAATTTCAGCAATGCTTGATTCAAACAAAAGCAAGTTCTGACATATTCTTATTAAATAAAAATTTCAACTTTTAAATAGTTCTAGACGTTTGCTGGGGTGGTTTTTTTTAACATAGTTAAGCTGACTGCAAACTGGCCTCAAAATGTATTTAGCAATATTAGTGGAGACAGCTGACAAAGAGAATTGTAAAAGACAGTAACTGCATCACTCTATCTCTGTTTAATTTGAGTTTGAACAGAAAAAAAAAGAAGCTATTCTATGTGAGATTAAAAGGACCCTCATTGGCAGGTCTCCTGTACTGTCACCTAACAAGATTCTTTTCGAAAGTGTATGAAAGATGACTGCTCATTTAAAATTTTAGCTATCTGATCAAAGCTGTTTCTAATCAATTTATTTTCCATTTACATACTTAAAGAACTGCTGCTAGCCTTACAGTCATGGATTTTTTCCCTGAGTTTTCAGGCAGTGTTTCAGACAAAACAGAAGAATTTGTCCTCATTACACAGAATAGTTTTATGCCTTGGACAGCTCTTTCAGGAAAATACCCCTGGTTTACTGCAGAGAGAGACATACACGTGTACATAACCCTTACACACATGTACATTAAGCCCTCTCGGTGCACAAAACTAAATTCATTTTGTATGCTAACCAGATTATCAGTTACCATACACAAACAGATGCAGCAGAGATGATGACTTTGATCAACCGGGCATTAGAACGAGCTGCTTCTGCTGATTAACATCATTTACTTTGATTTACATATTACACATAATCCTATTTTCCACCATGAAAGTTATTTGCTGAAGTCCCCAAAATGAAAATATTCTCTTTTTATCTTGAGGAGTAGAGTGTCTAGATCTAAAGAATTTCTAAATCATCTATCAAAAAACTATTCTAAAATATAGACTAATTTAAGAAATATGAAATTATATTTTCTATGCTCGCAATAATTCATCAAAATAGGAAGTTTTGAAGAATATGAACAGTAACTAAAAAATTCCGCAGTGTACACATTATAGCATACGGTAGGCACACTGGCTTAAAAATTCTCTTTAGCGTGCTCAAATTTACCTTTTGCTTCTATTAATTTTTTAAAATAACTTTATCACATATTTTAAAACTACTAGTTATGGAAACAGGATAATAACAATATGTAACTCACTACCTGTCCATGCTACAGATTTTAAAAGAAAACTGTATCTTTTCCACGACCCAGCATGAAAAGTTGATGTTTACTTGTTCTGACAATAAGACAAAGTCATATATGGAATCTTCACCTTTCTTTATTCTTCTCCTTTTCAGTGTGACTTCAGTACTTGCAAAAGTGTGTGACAAACCTGCAGGCAAAATAACCCAGCGCAGAACTTGTGTCCCACTGACTGGGGCTGAACGATCTGTCCTTGGTTCAGCATCCAGACAGACGGCCAAGCAAGGGGAGATGTGGCTCCACACTTGGGACAATCAGCAACAAGATCACAGAGTCCCAGAATGTCAGGGGTTGGAAGGGACCTGGAAAGCTCATCCAGTGCAATCCCCCCGGAGCAGGAACACCCAGATGAGGTCACACAGAAGGTGTCCAGGCGGGTTTGAATGGCTGCACAGAAGGAGACTCCACAACCTCCCTGGGCAGCCTGGGCCAGGCTCTGCCACCCTCACCAGGAAGAAGTTTCTTCTCATCTTTAAGTGGAACCTCCTGTGTTCCAGTTTGCACCCATTGCCCCTTGTCCTGTCACTGGTTGTCACCGAGAAGAGCCTGGCTCCATCCTCCTGACACTGCCCCTTTCCATATTGATCCCCATCAATGAGGTCACCCCTCAGTCTCCTCTTCTCCAAGCTCCAGAGCCCCAGCTCCCTCAGCCTTTCCTCACACGGCAGATGCTCCACTCCCTTCAGCATCTTGGTGGCTGCGCTGGACTCTCTGCAGCAGTTCCCTGTCCTTCTGGAACTGAGGGGCCAGAACTGGACACAATATTCCAGATGTGGTCTCACCAGGGCAGAGCAGAGGGGCAGGAGAACCTCTCTGACCTACTGACCACCCCCTTCTCATCCACCCCAGGTCCCATTGGCCTTCCTGGCCACAAGGGCCCAGTGCTGGCTCATGGGCACCCTGCTGTCCCCAGGGCCCCAGCTCCCTTTCCCCTACACTGCTCTCCAACAGCTCGTTCCCCAACTGATACTGGAACCTGGGGTTGTTCCTGCCCAGATGTCAGACTCTACACTTGCCCTTGTTCTATTTCACTAAATTTTTCCCCTCCCAGCTCTCCAGCCTGTCCAGGTCTCTGATGGCAGCACAGCCTGACAGTGTCAGCCACTCCTCCCAGCTTGGTGTCACCAGCAAACTTGCTGACAGTCACTCTAGTCCCTCATCCAAGTCATTAATGAAGATATTGAATAGTACTGGTATCACTCATCTATCACTGGATAACTTCATATGCATGGACAGAAATACACTGTTAGATAAACAATAATCTCATGGTAA
Organism: Pampusana beccarii; assembly: GCA_013399365.1. NCBI lineage: Eukaryota > Metazoa > Chordata > Aves > Columbiformes > Columbidae > Pampusana > Pampusana beccarii. The sequence continues at coordinate 242,347 of VWYH01009562.1, read as the reverse complement.
TAACTGGATATTGTAGATGATGTAAGATTGGATGTTAGAAGGCTATCTCAGCTATTCTGAGCAAAAATCCTAGCACAGACAAGTACACTGAGGTTGAAATTCTTTGAATTATTCAAATAACTGAAAAAAGGCCAGGAAAAACAGTTTTACAAAATCATTTAACGTTTATAAACATTGTTGCTTTAGGCAGGAGCTCTAGGTACCAACAAGCCTGCTAACGTATTTGAAAAGTTACAGAACTCTCTTTCAGAATTACTGTTTGTCCCTCAAAAATATATGTTTTCTCAATATCAATTAGGTTTGCTTCCTTTCAAACAGTCATTTGAAAATCCACAAACTGGAAATGTGCATTTAAATGAAGTAACAAGTGCTTTAAATCTTACACGAGTGTTTGTTGAGCAGTTATACACACACAGTTTTCACGCTATCATGACTGACAGCAGTTTGCCATATGTTTTTTTGAAAGGCTGAAACCAGTACTGGAATTCTCTTCCATAGAAGGCATCACAAATGCATTGTTTTAAATCAAAGAAACAAGAAACGACTAACAAACGCTCAGGAAAAAAGCCTACATGAGCCCAATAACAAGCTACCTCAAGCAAAGCAAACCCAATTTAATTACATTGTTACAGTGTAAAATCACACACTGTCTGGACTTCAGAATAACAGGACCAGGTGTGTTCATTCTACACGGAAAGCCTCCCAGAGTACAGTTCCTGAAGTCCATGGACACTATCCCCAAGGGACCGGGACAATTCCCCTGCTAAAGCAATCGCGCTGTAACATCTCCTTTCACTCCGAGGGAAGATACTGCTCTGAAGGCCACATGGGCCCTGATGGGTCATCAAAACAGCACCCAGCAGCCAAGCGCCTGGGATCTCAAGTGTGTACTTATGATGGGTCACACCGCTCGGAGGAAAGCAAAACAAAACAAAACACAACAGCAACCTAAAAACGTCCTTAGCTGCCCAACTTTTGGTGAAGGACTTGGAGCAAACAGGCAAACAAAACCTCCCAGGCACTGCAAGACCCAAAAGGCAAAGGACTGCTCCTCACCAACCCAAGAACAGACCTGCACTCTGCTTCTGCCCACGCGCTTCAGGAACGAAGACCACTCCAGTGCAAGTTATTTTAACAGAAAGAATGTAAACCTTAATACATAGTCATTATACTTTACATCGGTGTGTCTTCTAACTCCTCTGGAGTATTCTACTGCCAAGAAAATTAATCTTACCCTCTTGTATGTTGAATTGCTGCTAGTTCACACCAGACATTTCCTCCTTGGTAAGAAAACGAATCAGCACAAAAATTCTAGAAGATGAGTCCAACGAAAAGAATTTAGGTAGAGCCCAACCTCAAACAAAATACCGACCCATTCTTCTACCATCATACCCCATACAAGAGATTCTCAAACCCGCTGAGTGGCGTCCGATGGCACAATGGAAGAGCCTCCTCTTATTCCACTGCGACCCAACAGCACCAGAGCAAGAAAACCACAACCACAGAAGAACCAGCATTCTGGACAACGTCCATCAGTGAAAATCCCTACAAACTCTTCTTTAGAAATAAATTATACATATAAATACATATATGCACACATAGACCCAATACACCCTTCATCACTACTAAAGCAAGTTTTTTTGTTGTGGTTTTCTGTGTAATGGCTGCCTATTTAAACCTCATCTCAAATACTTCAAATATTTATTCTAAAACTTTAAAAGTGCTACTATAAACACTATTGGCATTTATTGATTATATATTGTATGCAACAACTACTAATAATTATTAATTTCTATTTACCTCAAACAGTAGATGGCTAAGACAACAACTACTAAGTAAAACAAGCCTGTAGTCACAGCACATTATATAATCATATTGCCACTCAGCAGAATTTGACTTGTTTATCATGTTTTATGATGAAACCTTGTTATTGCCCTTCCAGAATCCCATTTCTGAGATGATGACTTTTCTAATATCAACCTTTTGGTGCTAGAAAGGAAAGAAGTCTTTGAAAATTTTTAAAGCTTTCTTAATGATGAACCGCACTAAAATGTGCATATACATAGAAAGCTTTAATTGCAAATTATCTTCAAAACAAAATAAATCATTGAAGAAAGCTAAGAGGTAGTGAAATAGTGCTGAATCTTCCTCTTTGGAGCCATCCTAATTTCTTTTAACAAAATATGAGTCTTAACAGACTGTGACTGTTCTCATATTGGAGTTTAATCTACTAAATCTGTATTGTTTCAGTAGAATTATAATCAGTTTTTATTAGTATAAAGTCAGAAGTAATAAACAAGGTTGAACAGAACAAAACTGAAGTTAAGGCATAGAGATATGTATACAAATACAACAAGATTGTCACATTGCTACCTTCTTTCTAAGCGAGAGATCAGCACCAATTTTTTTATCTTTTGGAAGTCACTTTAAATCATAAAAGTAAGAGACTTTTAAACTTCCACTTTCCTTTCCAGGCTTGTTTTTATCCTCCACATACACTCACACACTCTCCCCTGGTTTCTCCTGTGAGAAGTCAATATTATCAGAACACAGGATCTGCCACGGTGACAAACAGAACCTGGTAGGTGTGCAGCTCAGCAGATTTCAGCCCCTGCAAGACAGGCAATTCAGCAAAAAAAGTCAATGTTTCATAAACAGTATTAGATTGGGAAGGTTAACATGAAGAGATAAAGGCACTTCTTGACCAAGAGAAGCACTTTGTTTTCACACATGCACGGATAGAGTATCTAAACTTGCACTCGGTTCTGAAACACCTGCTCAGGAGTTACTGGAACACAGGCACTTCTGACTCCCAAAGACAGGGACACATCCACACACAAGTACAACTCGCCTTCTCAAACACCAGAGTAACTATCTGCAAGAGGCAGCACACATTGCTGACATAGTTTAACTTTTCTTCACTTTGAGCAGTGGAAACAACTGCCTATTACAGCTTTAAATAGTACTATGGAATCTGTACCTATTACATCTGTAAAGAAAAAATTCTAGATTTTTAACTGTTCATTGTGATATTCCCTAATGCTTATTCGCTCACAGTTTATTTCTGTAAAAGCATGATTTTTAAAAATTGGAGGTTAGGACAAGAAATTATAGCTTCTTTTTCTTAAAAGTCGTATCATTTTTAATTAATCTACTTCTCTGTACTACATTTATAAAATATTTTAAGATGGTATAATCTATAAATAGGAACAATTCATTAAATTGAATAAATCTATTCATTTGTATCGAATCATTTTATGTGGGTGCTTTAGAACATAATTAAGATATTTAAAAGATTTTATCTGAGGCTGTGATAATATTTTTAAATTATTTTAATCACCTGATAAAAATTCAAGGAAATGCGTGTATTTTAAAATATTTTTTAATAACTCCTACTAGCAATCAATGATGCATTATAAACACCAATATCCAATCAGATATAAGACTGTGGAGATCAAATGGTCAATTTGAGCAAGTTCAAACATGGAACAGCCATTACAAAAAGCTGGAAGACTGTGCATTTAATGCTTGGACCAAACCTGCCTTTTGTAACAACGTCTGGCACCTGACTGGCTGATGGTGGCATGAGATGCTTTTGTTCCCACTACCTGCTGGGTTGGAGGGGGGCAAAAAAGAGGCGATCACGCTTTATTAGACACCAAGCATCTTACCATTGGTTTTCTGTTTCGCTTTAAGGAAAACGGGGAAAGTACACTCACGCCTCTGTCTGCACAAGCTGGGACTATATCCCTAATTTGCACAGAGGGAAGAAAGAACTTCTATTCCTCTGCCTCTCATATGAGGAGGTCACAGTAACCTACAACAAATGGGCTGAGACCCAGCAAACACAGGTGTTCAGAGGTGAAAATAATGAAGAGAACATTGCTCACGCTCCTTCCCGGCTGCACTTAAGCAACAACATTGTGACACCTTGTGTCTTCTACCTACTTCAATCACAGATGCGCAGGAAGAAGGATAAAGATACCTGCAGCGCGCGGAAAAAAACAGAAAGGTTCTTCAAAACCTGAAATTTCACGTTCTTCAGCACTGATACTGGACCCACCCATTAATTAAATGAATCCCACTGAAATTTGCAAGATTTCTTGGGAATCAGTATATTTGTCAACAAGAGTCCGTTAATATTTGTGGTTCAGCCAGGTAGGGACACGCTTGCAGTGGAAGTGGGTATTGTAAAATGGTCAGAGTCTTCTCACTTTTCACAAAAGCTTAAACTAGTCTCCAGTTTACACCGCCATGAATGCCCACCACCTCTCTCCTCCAGCTGGCTGGCTGAAAGCACAGTAGCTTTCCTCTGGGAAGTTAAGTCTGACTCAGCACAGATAAAGCTGTTTAATTAACAAAAGCAGCAGTGCAATCAAGCAAGTATTTTGTATTCTAGACCAAGGTATGGCGCTGTCCTCTCACCCATGGTGTCTGCAAAGTCTTATCACCTCCTGCACATTTTTTTCACTCCACAAGTAGCCTCACCTTTGGAAGCGCCATCATTATTCCAGGTAATAATGACTTCATAATTTATCCCTTCACTTTTTGTCATTTACGACATAGCTTGCCTTGCCAATTTACTTTTTTTCCATTCTTTACTTTTCCACCTACTTGTAATTACCCTTTGCTGCTGTGTTCATCCAACCAGGTCTAGAATCCTTCTACATCCAAACCTGACTTGCTGGTGTTCGTTGTTCTCTTCCTCAGACACAAGTTTATACTCAAAACACATATTTTCACAAAATTCTTAGGACATTTGTAACGCAGATTGCAGTGTATCTTATCTACAAACATATAAAAATACCAATCATCAGTTTGTTTCAGTTACACGAATAACACATTTCTGTAGTTCAGAGCATTCACAATGGGTAGGCTGGCTGAAAACCTAAAGGTGATAAAATCGTGATATCACACGTGAATACTTGTGTGGGTGACTTGCATGGTACTATAAGAACTGGGTACTAAAGTTGCATACTGTGAAGTCATTAATTCAAAAATATATTGATACTGTGAGAACATTTAGCATCAATCTTTTGGAGAAACACAGTTTCAACAGAAATGTGTACAGTCTTGCAGTGTCCTATAGCATTTACAGAATGGCAAATAACATCCATTTAAAGCAGAGACAGCTCAAAATACAGTAAGTCCTCTAGACACACTTTTTCAAGATGAACAATATGAAGTGTAATAATATAGTTTTTAATAACTTTTTGTTTCATACTGCTTGTATTTCAACAGATTACAATTTGATACTGGCAAATAATTACGAAATTCTGACTAGACTGTATGTACAATTTCTTATTTCACTTAGGTCTAAAGTCAAAATATACCTATCTGAAGTTCATTAATTATTTGCTTGCCAATTTCTCCATTTCCTTTTCATTAAGGAAAACTTTAGAAAAAAAAAAATTTGCAAACACTTTTTAATATATATTACCTATTCAGCTAAACATGTTACTATAGGTTTCATGAAGCATCAGAGAAGTTTCTGTGGCCTCTTCAGAGATAAAGGAGGGAAAAAAAAAGATTCACTTGTATTGTGAGCACATGGGACAGGGACAAGACAGGGGACTAAACCAGATACAATCTGCCCAAATTTGTAGTCAGCATCTCATATACACTAAGCTGCCTAAAAGAACGTAGTGTGTTTTGCTATTTATACAAATACAGTCAAGTATTACACATGACAGAACCGTAGATAGAAAAAAGCTCGGCAATTTTTTCTTAGATCATCTTAAAATACCGTCACACGTGTTGTGTGGTGCAGAATTACATCAGGTGGCCATTTCAGAGAACAGCCATGAAATACAACTTGCATGAGATAGTCGTATGCTACAAGTTCAGATTTGTTAACACACTGCATTACATACTGCAGTTAGTTCAGCTCCATGTCCTTGTCCTCAAGTTCTTGCCCAGCGTGAACTTAATACTGAAAAACCGGAGAAAGACAAGTGACACACAGCAGGCTGTGCCTGCAGCCCTTCAGAAAAACACATCCACAAGCCATGAGGAGGCAGAGTTCAAAACAAGCGTCACCTCGCTCCGCAGAAACTCGCCTCGTTTCACCTGAGTGCCAGCGCAGAGATGTGCTGCTGGTGGCCATGGCAGCCCTTGCTCGTGCCCACAGCTCTCCGTTAATTATGTTGCTATTTTGATTGCAAAAACCGAGAGTGCTAATGCAGAGCTGGGAACCGCAGCGTGCGGGGATGTAGCACTGAGCTAATTACCTGGTTGTAAAATGCTGTGAAGCACATGCCTTGGTGTAAAATCTGGCTGGCAGCTCCTTTCTGGAGTAGGACCTCAGTCCAAAGGCCAGAACTAGAATTAGACTGCAACATATCAATTTTTTTTTTTTTTTAAGATTCAGATTAAACTTCTCACAAAGAAAGTTTCAAAATGTGAAGCTTTCACAAGAAACAAAAATTAAAGATAAACCAAAGTAAAATCTTTATCACTCTTGCCCAATTTCAGGGTTTTTAAGGAAGCTGTTACTTTCTTTGAAAGGTTGCTTTTCCTTTTATATTAGGAGGTTCTTGTTGCAAAAAGCACAGCAGCTATAAATTAGTATTTAAAATTAATTAAAGTAGCCTATTGTATGTCTTTTTCCCTATATAAAACACATACATTGTTAAGATTACTGTTTCTTTACACCCATTGCCTGAAGGCATAGATCTACACTTGGCCATTTGGCCAGTCTTACCAGCATAGACCTTTCTAAAAATCAGTCTCCCTGTACCCCTGTGACCCAGCTGTCCCTTGCCTTGACCTGCGCTCCAAAACTGCTCATCCTCAGCCCTACACAACCCTTCCAATCCCCCTGGGCAACAGCCGCTGGTTCCACATTTGCCCCTGCCCTGGGTTTCCCTCCTTGTTTTACACTGTGGCTTCTGGCTCAACTCAAGTTAGGAAATACTAATTAGTTATACACAATTGAACCATCCCTACTGAACAGAAAAACTGCAATGAATTTTCATGGTCATACGCAGGTCGTTTGGCTGTTACCGCTACATCCCTACATAAACTGCACACATATTTTTAATTGAAACTGTTTTCCAACTTCTAGTAAATGGGAAAAAAAAAACCTCTGCTCACTTCAGTAAATTTTTGTATCGTAAACCAGAGTTCTTCTGCACTACAACAACACTGTTCACATTAAAAATATTTATGATCAGCAATGTTTGTCCATAAATGACTCAGTAATTTTTAAAACACGAAGTTTGCTCTTCATACAGCATTTGTCCCAGCCACTTGGAAATTCTCTCTTGGGCCTGTCACAAGATGACTAACTACTAAGGCAGTAAACATTACTAGAAATGCATAATTCTCGGGGGTGGGGGGGGAAAGGTACTGGTACTTATAACAAGCTTTGTGCTTAAAAATACAAGAACAAAATTTTTCCACTCGATTCTTTTTATAGTTTCATCACTACTGCCAACAAATCTTACATTCAGGCTTTAAAGCACACAACAGACAAAGGAATAATTACGTTTCAACATTGAAATAGCTTTCTAAATATGACACATAAGCTTTCAATAAAGTTAATGATCTATATACACAGCATTTTGGCACCTTGCCACTGATGTATGGCCCCTAATCAATTGCTTGTTCAGCAATGAATATTCAGAACATTTTGTATACAGAACAAAATGGTTATTTTCTGAGGAAATTAAGTACATTTTAAAATAAACTTATCTAGCTGAAAACTTTGGACACCTAACGCAGACCAGTAGTTTAGAAAGGAGAATTAAAAGAAAAGGTTAAGCAAATTGCCTAGGTTTTAATTTGGCTCTGTCACTAACCTCTTGTATGACCTTGAACAAGTTCTTTTATTTCCTAATTTCCTCCTTCTGTAAAGATATCAAAAAGATACCTAAAGCTGTAAAACAACAACTGAAGTCTATTACAAAAAATCATTATTAAACCTAACAAGCGGTTCTTGAAGCTTTGCCCTCTCCAACCGATCCATGAAGCATCTGTAAATCAGACAGTTTTCCACTACCTCTTTAAATACTTTGTAAGGTTCTCAACTAGATGTGTTAACTCAGAAAGGCTTCTGGCCATCAGTGAAGGTACTGAAAATGTCTGCTCGGTACGCAGCTGCAGGTGGAAAAAAATATGACATTAAAATGCATGAAGAACAGGCCAGAAAATAAAATTGGCTTTTCCAAGGCCTTTATATAAATGACTAGCACTGTTCCATTTGAAGGAGCGTTTGCATTACAGGCCACCCCTTCTTCGTGGTGATATTCCAGAATGACAGAAAGTTTCAAAGATAACTGGCAAAAGTGATGGCTAGCTATTGGCTTTCACCTTCGGACCGAAGGATCATTTCTCGCACAAAGTGACCGAGAGGGACTATTCCATGAGAAGCAGAACCAACAACGACCGCTTGTCACGGATTTGTCTCTAGTAGTTGACAACAAGCTTCAGTCTCTTTTCTTTTTCCCCTACGCTTGCCACCGAGGCAGCTGTAAAGCTGCGGGCTGGTAGAAAGTCTTGGATATCGTCTTATTTTGGAGTCTCACCTGTGGTAGAAGCCCTCAGAGGTCTCTCTCGTCTATGTAGCTGCAAGTTTCCAAAGAACCTGTGAGAAAATAATTCTCTTTCATGGCTCTAACACATCTTTAATTGAGAGCATTACTGGAAAAAGGAGGAAAGTTTGACATGATGGCATTTGCCCTCTTTCCTTAAGAAGTCAGATCATATAACATGGTAAAAAAGATAAAAATTAGTACAAATAAGTCAATTGTCCCATTCTGCCCCTATCCTATGCCATGAAAGTAAGGAATCTTAAAAGGAGAATTTCAAAACTTGTAATAGGACAAACTTCTTACGGCAAGATAAGTCACTGAGATCAAGATTAAAAAATCCAAGCAACAACTGAGCATTTTCTTACATGTAGAATATCCCATATGATTCCCTTAGTGACAATAATTATGTTGGGTTACTAAATCTTAGACGTCAAGTATGAGTCAACCTCTAATAGAAATAAAATACATTACAAAACAAAATGTCCTTTTGATACTAGAGGTAAGAGGCAATGTCCTTTGCTGACAGAAGAAGGTGCTTAATGCTTCCTCTGGCCCTTGCTAAAGAGGAGGCTGAATTAGCAGGATGTCTGTGTCATCCAGACCAAAAATCTTTTATTTCAGTTGAAAATGCCATCCAAAAGCAATACATCCATTTTCAATTTAAGACAAACACAATGCAGCTCAAAGCATCATGAAAACAAACTCCCAGCATACAACCTTCCTCTCAGGATTAACGTAAACGAGCTGCAATTGTTTCTTAGGAGGCTCTCAGAGAGGTACCCAGTCGTGTTTTCCTTGTCATTGCCAGCGTGTGCTCAGTGTCACCTGGCAGCAGCTCCTCGAACCTCGTCTCGCTGAGCCGAGCGTCAGCGCATCCTGCCAGGTGGTGCCCATCGGACCACGCAAAGTCACCTGCTGCCAGCTCCAGGCTTTCAGTTGGTTCTTTTTTTCAAATTACCAAACATATCCCATCTTAGCCCATATAGTCCAATTCTATAGCAGTTCAATATATGGCAGTATGGATATCCCTACTTCCAAAGGTATGGGACAAACTTTTCTGCACGTATTATCAGAACATACATACATATATGCATTTCAAAATCTATTTTAAAATCTTCAGTTACAAAATTATTAGCTTTTTTTTCAGGGGAAAGAGCCAGTAAAACAACAAACTGTTTTTTCTAGAACTACTACATATCCATGTCACATGGTATGAGAGAGAAGAAAAAAAAAAGGCAGTAAGCAGGCATGAGTAACCTTGTGTTTACTTGGACTGCATCTCATCTACCTGGAACGCTGCTGGGGGCATCCACCATGCAGAGCTTTAAAAGCTTTGCTATTGCTGACAGATGGTCTGAATTTCGGGTGCCTCTATCAAATACGTAAAACATACCATGATTACAACAAACAAGAAGGCTTCTGTAGGTATAGAAGAATTCTACCAGAAACAGACTTCGTTAACATATACAGTTATTTAATTTACTGAGCAAAAATTGGTGCACTGTATAATATTAAATAAATAGATGTATCTGCAAAGCAGTGAGCAGTGTCCATGGATGCATCTCCATGACGTAGGTACAGAGGCTGGCTCAGTCTGGCAGATACAACCACCTTCTTTTTTTTTTTAATTAAAAAAAAAACACACCACAAAACCAAGCACAGAAGAAAAAAACCTGAGAAATCTAACAGGTAACGTCATCTTAACATTCTAACCTATTTGCTATAGATAAAGGCTTACATTTTTGCTTCAAGTATTTTATTAAAGTACCATTTTAAAGCAGATTGCATCAAACCATAGAACTGTGCTCGTCCATCTAGACAGCAAGGCTATACATTTGAGAAGCTGACAATAAAATCAAAAGCCCACAATCCATTAATCCATTACTGAATGATATCAGTGTCGTAAAACCATACCTGTTTTACTTGTATTATTTGAAGGCACTATTAAGACCTCATATACTGTAATTAGCAACAGGGAATGAGACGATTCACAGCTTGACGTGTAAACATACATTACAGGGAAGCAAGTTAGTGAAGGATTAACCGGTATACATCCTCCCTATACAGCACAGCACCCACCAGAGTCATACGTGATAAACAGGTCTGGAAAAGCTGTAACCTGTCCTGCTGGCAGCAGCCAGACAAATGACTCCATGTACAAGTTTTATATTCTGTAAATCCCACATTTTTTATTACGATAGTGGCAGCAAAACACCCACCCCACACAAACCCAGCGAAGTTATTTAACCTAATCGCACAAATTCACAAGGCTACGGCGAAACCGAGGGCTGGTGCTCGGCATCCTGAAGGACCTTCACCCGAACACGCATTTCAGGCGCTGCAACAGAAGCAGCGGCATCTGCGCGAAAACAAGCCCGCTCATAAATATGAATTAACACACGCAACGCTACGAACACACGCAGTTCAAAACAGAAATTCGTGCCTAAGACACCTAAATCCCACCCGCACCTGCACACGGGTGCTTTATTTCGCTAGAGAACACCGTGGGTGCTTTTGCAGGGCGGTAATTATGTTTTATTTAGTCTTTTGACAGAAAACGGCTCCTATTCCTACTCAGGCGCTGCAGAGTTTGCGGTTTGTTTTTTTTTTTTCTCCATCTTCCAGCCCGTAGCGCTTCGCTTCGGCCCCGCGGCCGCCGCTTCAGCGAGGCTGGGCGGGGAGCGCTGCCCCGCGGGGATGGCTCTGCCTGGGGACGGCTCTGCCTGGGGACGGCTCTGCCNGCTCTGCCCGGGGACGGCTCTGCCCGGGGACGGCTCTGCCCGGGGACGGCTCTGCCCGGCCCCCCCCGCCGCGCCGGGCCCGCTGAGCCCCGGGCGACCCCGCCAGGTGAGCCCGCGCTGAGCGGGGCCGGGCCGCGGGGCCAGAGCCGCAGTGCGCGGGAGGGGAAGGCGCGGAGGGGAAGGCGCGGAGGGGAAGGCGCGGAGGGGAAGGCGCGGAGGGGGAGGCGCGGGGGGGAAGGCGCGGAGGGGAAGGCGCGGAGGGGAAGGCGCGGGGGCACCTACCAGTCCGTGTGCGGCTCGTCGATGACCAGGAGCAGCTTGAACTTTCTGCCGGCAGCCGAGGAGACGGCGGAGGAGGGATCCACCAGCCCGGCCGAGGCCGCCGTCTGCTTCACGGCGTTGGAGAGGGAGCTGAAGAAGCTGCTGCCCGCTGACTGCTGCTGCGGCGGCGGCGGCTGCTGAGGGGGCGCCGACTGCGGCGGCTGCCGGCGCTCCGCGGCCGGGGAGGCTGAGGCGGGGGCCGCGGAGCCTGAGGGAGGCGGCGGCGGCGGCGGCTGCTGAGGGGGCGCCGACTGCGGCGGCTGCCGGCGCTCCGCGGCCGGGGAGGCTGAGGCGGGGGCCGCGGAGCCTGAGGGAGGCGGCGGCGGCGGCGGCTGCTGAGGGGGCGCCGACTGCGGCGGCTGCCGGCGCTCCGCGGCCGGGGAGGCTGAGGCGGGGGCCGCGGAGCCTGAGGGAGGCGGCGGCGGCGGCGGCTGCTGAGGGGGCGCCGACTGCGGCGGCTGCCGGCGCTCCGCGGCCGGGGAGGCTGAGGCGGGGGCCGCGGAGCCTGAGGGAGGCGGCGGCGGCGGCGGCTGCTGGGGCTCCGGCCGCTGCAGGTCGGTCATGTAGCCATTGGGCAGGTTGGCGATGAAGCTGCTGTCCGAGAGCCTGCGCCGCAGAAAGTTCATCATCTGGCCGGGCGGGCGAGGCTGCGGAGCGGAGCGGAGCGGGCGGTGGCGGAGCCGGAGCCGGAGCCGGTGGCGGAGCCGATCCGATCCGCAGCCGGGCTCGGTCTCAGCCCCACTGCCGGCCGGNGCCGGGGAGCGGGAATGGCGCGGGGCTGAGGGAACCGGGCCCGAGGCTGAGGGAACCGGCCCCGCGGGCCGACCCCTCCTCCGCGCCGCTCCGCGCTGGAGGCTGAGGCGGGCCCGGCTGCAGCCGCGGGCAGCGCCCGGTGCAGCGGCAATCCCGTGGCGCGGGTCGCGCTCCGGGACGCTGCGGGACCCCCGCACCGCGCACTGAGCGGCCAGCGCCAGCTACGGGTTTATTTACAGCCCAGACACCAAATGCCGTCATTTGTCCGCAAGGCCCGCGGCACGGAGCGCAGCTCAGCGCCGCCCGCAGCCGGGATGGCGGCGCCGGGGGGGATGGGGAAACCTGCGGGGAGCGGCCTTGTGGTGCGGAACGGGCCGGGAGCCCGGCGGGGGTGAGCCCGGAGCCGGGCCGGGGTGAGCCCGGAGCCGGGCCGGGGGTGAGCCCGGAGCCGGGCCGGGGGTGAGCCCGGAGCCGGGCCGGGGTGAGCCCGGAGCCGGGCCGGGAGCCTCGTACTCACAAACCCCGCGGAGAGGTGGAGGGGGTTTGTTGTTTGTTGTTGTTGTTTGGGGTTTTTTGTAATTAAAAAGATAAAATACAGTCTAATTAAGATGAAGTGCGACGTGTCATCAGGCGATTTTTCATTGTCAAGGAGAATTACACATGCATTTTCCTATCTAGGCTTTCATTAAGGGTAATTTGAATTCTCCTTCCCCTAAGTTTTGGGGTAATCACTATGTGTTTTAACATAAAATACACAGCCTTTATTGTACAACATAAGCGCTTGTCCAAGAGACACATAATTGCAAATCATTTTGCAGCTGATCTTTACAGGCCATACCACCCGTAACAGGTGCCCTAAGATTATACACGGTCAATGCACGCAGCAATTCCCTTTAGAGCTCTCATAAAGCTTTCCTGGCACTAGCACTTTCACAGTTTAAAGCTCACGTGTTCAAAGGTAAAACCGCATGGATTTTTTAATGAGTCACAGAGTTTAGAAGCATTCATAATATTATCAGAAAATTAAATATCAAGACTGTTAGAAGATGCTGACATTTTAAAGACCGTAGACAAACGAGTGGCAAATGTTCACTCTGCTGAGCCAAAATACAGATATACAAAATACAGCCACGTACAGACACAGCTTTTTGCACTAAAGGCACAGAATATGTAAGAAGAACAATCCTGGGCTACAACCGCAGCTGGAATGTTCCTGTCTCTTCAGCCATCTGCAGCCTGTGTGCCGGAGAAGCTGTGGAGCTGCACTCACATCTAGATGAACTTAGGTCTAGTGGGATCTACAGAGAACCGTTTTCTCTCGGCATTAGGATACCTTGGGGCTATTCGTATTTCTGAAAAGCTTGTATGTAAGCACAATAACGCAAGTTAAATCACCTACAACGCATGACACAGAAGCAAGTCACTTGCAGGCAGAGGTAGAACGCTGCGCTTCACCACTGCAATGTACCATTTCCACTGATAGTGCACATGCGAAGATGATAAAAATTACAAGACTGAGGAATACGCTTGAATGCTTGCAGAGCCGCGTGAAGCACAGCAGAACGGGCAGTATTACATGTTGCTGGGCACGTTAACAAAAGTACCACCCAGGACTCTATGTTAAAAACAAGACCAGTTCTTTTTTAGTGGTTTTTCCTTTCAGCTAAGTTCTTCTAGGTGGCTGTACTTTTCTGAGTTTTAGCCTGCATATTTTTCCTCGGAAGGGATGGTGGGAGGTAAGAGGGTAACAGGGAGCGTCTGCCACGGTTTATTGTTGCCTTGCACTAAACCTTGACACAGAAATCTCTCCTCAGTGCTCTTTGTTATGAAGATGCACAAAGCAAACAGAGATGATAGGGAGCAATGTGAGTGCCAGGATCCATGACTACAAAATAAAATATAAAGCCATTAAACAGTGGTCAGGCTGCTCAAATTTCAGTGATGCCAGATCTATCCTTTGTAACGTAGTTGTGTGGAAAACTTCCATTCTCTGCTTGATGAAAACCAATTCCCATCCATAGTACTTTCGTGTATATCCTCAGCCCAGCCAAGCAATTACTTCTATTAAATTATTATATGGACTGATTCTAATTGTAACTGCGGCCAACAGACTGTCTGATACTGCTTCCCGTTCCTGTTTCACAGACCGTTAGATGTTTGTTCACTTGTTACTGTTCCATACAATGCCAGAAGGTATTTCCTAGTTTACACGTTTGATTCACTTTGAATGCACTGTCTGTTCTCTATAAGCACCTTCTTAGAAATTTGTACTTTCTTTTTGGTTGGTTTTTGTGGGGTGGTTTGGGTTTGTTTTTGTTTTTTCTTTTTACCTCTTTACCACTATGCTGACGACATGTACTTCTCCATGTAGCATTATTGTTCTTGTGATTAGAAAACTTAGTTCAAAGAGTATCAGTAGAAAATTAGAGGGAGATTGCTCTATTTAATGGTACATAAAACTGTGCCTGAAACAGAACAGCACTTTTTGTCCGACCTAATGATATTCATGATACTTCAACTCATGCCACAACTGTGAGATAATTCAACGCGATTACGTCTATTAGGAAGTGAGAATACTGAATCGCTGGTACGTTACGTGACAAAAAGACTCAATGTCAAGCCGGAGTACAATAGCAATTTAAAATGCAGTTTTGTTTCCTAACATTGAAATCACAATGCAAAAAAAAAAAAAAAAAATCAAATTACTGGGGATTAGTTGTGCTGGCAAACTGAGAGAAGAAAAGAGAAAAATAAAGGATGAAGCATCCTATCTAGTACACTTTGCCATGGCTTATCACATCTACACACCAACAGTAACACAGAAGCAGCTACAGAAGGATTCATGTTTAAAAAAGGATAATAGTAAAAGGCATTTATAGGCAGGTTAGGGCCAGTATGATTTGATTTCGTATTCTTTTGCTATTATAATGTAAAACTAAACTTTAAGCTGGTCAAATGCCTCTTAAAATTATATTAGCATTTCAGAGAAGTAACTTTCAGATAAGTGTATGTGGTGGAAATAAAAGAGTCCAGTTATACATGCTAGAAACTGGGGATACCTATCACGTGAGCTAATTGAATCCAACACATTTTAAATGAAAAATATTCAATGTCTCATTTTATCAGCTATTCATCTACAAAAATATTTAAGTCTACCAAAATGTCATTAGTCATTTTTTCTCCATTAAATGTAATCTTCTCAGCCCATATGCTGCACATCATACTATACATACAGTAACAGAGAATACAAACGGGAAGCATTTTCTCTGCATTTTATGTGCTAATGCACCTTCTAAGCCACATGGACTTGCAACACGTGCCATCCTTAGGAAGAAAGGTTTTGTTATTTGAGTCAATTGCGTTTCATGCGTGTCCATTCAGGCCAAGCTTTCAGTTCGGTGCTGTGAGAAGGAAACGAGCGCTGCTGTGCCGGGGGAAGGTGCAGCAACAGCCGTCGCCTTCGAAAAGCAAATTTGCACATTTCCCGGCCGCTGACCTGCCGAAAATGGGACCGGTCCAGATCTGAGGGGCAGGAACACCGCTGGCAAACGACAGCGTAACCAGGTCTGGAGTAGTAGACACTTAAGCCTGTTTTCATGAGAAATGCTAAACAGACTCTCTGTGCTGAAAATAAGTCATACACAAAAAAATACTCTTCTGGACTGCAGCATACCTCACAGAGACCAGCATTACGAGGCTTTTTTAAAGCCTCATAATTTATTGAAACCCATGCTAGCAGGTCATCAAAAATCTTCTTACAAACTCCATGGAAATATGGCACTTATTTGTCACAGAGATAAAGAGAATACATACACAAAGAAAATACAACAGACACATGGGCTGAAGTGGATATGTGCCATGTGCCACGGATGTTACACAGTATATTAAGGTGACAGACAATATGTCACCCATCTTTAATGGTATGTCTGAGTCACTAAACAGACACAGTGTCGGTAATATCATTATACACCCTTTTCCATGCTTTCTTTGTAGCTTGCTTTTTAAATATTTTTCTTCCTTAAAAGACATTTACCAACTGGTAGGACAGCTACAGTAATCACATTAGTCTAAGATTCATGAACATTAAAGGAGTCGCTTGCGTCAGTGCTGTTAGCGTGAAAGAAATGTTCGCATAGAAATGGATTTGCTGAATTCACCAAGTGTTACACATTTCTAAACGTTCAGATTTCAAATTCACGTTTCACCTCTGACGCATTTCTTTAAAAGCCGATCCCTTCCTATACTCTGACATCTGTACTACTTCTATCGAGCACGTATCCAATTTCCAATTCACACTGGTTCAGAGGCGCCGCAGCCCGTTCCCCCAGGTGTCCGCCCGCTGCTCCGGCAGCCCCCGCTTGCACTCGGTTCCATGAGACAGCTTCACCGAGTTCTCCCCGAGCTCCTGCTGTTAGGATGGCCCCGAAGCCAAAACATGTCAGCTTTCTACTCCTGATCCTCCTTGCATTTTGTTGTCCAAGGTGGCAGAAGTGCAGTTAAACCATATGAAGATGTGACAGAAACAGACACGCTGAGGAGTAACCGCCTCAGTTATTGCTTGAGAAAGGACACAAACCCGGCTTGATCTTCCTTTCCCAAATCTGGGCTCTCATGTTTTGATTTATGAACATAAACAGAGAACACAAATTAACTAGAATTGTTATTTGTCAGATGGCCATTCAAACATCTAAATTTTTATTACCTAGACTGCTCCCTTGGTATTAATTTTCTTCTGATATACCTACCTACATATGTTTTGAATCATGTTGGGAAGTCTTTTAATTGACAAGAAGTTCACAAAAAATGTAACAGGAACTTGAAATGCTAACTGAAAATACTCGCAGGGTGCTACACGAAATTGTTAAGTAAGTGTGTTAAGACGGTATGGCTCTCTGTTTTATTTACATCAGTTCAGGAAATATTTATCTGGCCTTTAGTAGTTTCACGTTTTCTAAGCATAACACTTCAGATAGCTCTGTATTGGTGAGAAGTCCGAAACCACAAAGTATTCCAGAAAAGAACAAAACAGCCTCGTGTTCTGTATCACATCTCTGCTCTGCAGCCCGTTGAATCTTATGGAGAAAACCCATGAGGATTTGTTTAATAAATCATAGCTTAGAGACTAGACTCTCACCTTTGCAAGCTCCGAACGTGGATGAATTGGCACTGCAGAACAGGGCTCTGTGGTGCCATGAATAACGCTCGCTGAGATGTAACAAGGAGTCCCACAACTTCTGTATGGGACGTGAGAACAAGCTGTACTAGAAGCAGAGAGGCTGCAATCTATATGAGTGGAAACCATAGGTCAAATAAATTATTACAAGAGATAAAAGTCTTCACATAGTTTGCCTCTATTCCAAAATCTTAAGTTACAATAGCAGTAAGTTATCTTGCCATTTCCTACTAATAAATATAACTGTTATTTGATTTTTGGTTCACTACATCCTGTTATAAGGAATTTTTTTTTAATACATTGATACAAATACAAAGGAACTTCAAGCAGTTTTTCCCACATAATTAAGGCTCAAATACTGCCAGCCTTACTCCAGCTAAGCTTTTTAAAGGCTGAAGGCAAGCTTGCGAATATTTCAGAAGTCAACCACAGAAATCTGAATTTAAGTACAATTCATAGCAAAAAAATTCAACAAGTACACATGGACTGACAAATTGAATATATAAAGAAGAGGTATATTTCATACATATCTTAGATTTATGTGATAATATAAAGTATATATAAAATACTGTTTACTGGCGTTGTACTTCTAGAGGAATGCAGCCATAAACGTGATACGCCGACACGACCTGCTATATTTCTTGTGTTTTCCGCTCTTTTGAATCCATAGTCTTCACTATAGTACTAATCTCACAAACAGGTAGTTTATTTCTTTGCCTCTTACAATCACAAGAGTGTTTCAAATCCATTCATTTGTAGATTTTCTGCAACACAGAGCAGTCCCAACTAGTAAGACGCATTTACTGTTTTGCAGACAAGAAAATACAGATCTTTCTAAACAAACTGTTTACAAACCCCACGTACTCTATTTAGGGATGCTCCCGTCAGCAAAACTGGGCCACGATATTTCTCCCTACTGTGTAATTTAAACCTTTATTTTCTTTGATATCTAAAGAATAAAGTTAACAAGGAATACTACCAAAAATGCTGTAGGAAAAGTACAGAAGACAAAAACTGTTGATCTGCTCAGAGCACCAGGGCTGAAGGCTCAAGCTCCACCAGATGCACTCTGAGCACACTCACATGGTCTGGGCTTTTCTGTCCCTTAAAACCTGAGGATTTTCCTAATCAGAGAACACCCAATGACATAAGGAAAATTTTCATCCTGCAAATAAGAGGCTAAACACTGCATGAATGGCCTCCGGAGAGCAAAGAGTCTGCCAGCTAAATCAGACAAAGTCCATTCAATTGACACAGAAGTGTTTCCATCTGGTTTTTAAGGCTTTTCTTCTGCGAATTTATGCTATGAAATTCAGAGCGCGGATGTCCTACCCTCCTGACTCTTATTCTAGTTGATCGAACAGATAAATGCAAGATGAACTGCACCACACTTAACAGTGAAAAATAAATGCAAGATTGGCTTCTAATGAAAAAGAATAAAACACTGTAAACCACAATTCTACATGAAATGCAGCAAAAAAAAATATGGCATTTACATCAAATCTGGCCTTCACAATAAAACTGTAATTTTCTTCTTAAATGAGTTATCAAATGATTAAGATGAATGCACATTTACCTAATTAATTGGCTGCTTTAGTTACCACAAATTAACTTTGAACGCCACGTATGTGAAAACCTGATAGGCCATTAATGTGCAACACGCAAGATGAGCGAAGAATTGAAAGGATGACAGCACACGAGCTAAACAATACAATTATGTTTTGTTAGTATTTTTTTCTCGAATTAAAAGTCAGTACTGTGCAATATGTGTAGGATTCAAAAATTACCTTTCATCTCACTGGTGTCAATGACTGTTGATCTGTTTTACAAAAGACGACATAAGAAAAGTCAGCTGCGATATAAAGAATTAAAAGAAAAATCAACATCATAGGTAAAAGGTAAACTATACAGTGTAAATCTTATACATTATTGCCCAGATATTAATACATACAGACACGTATATATATGCAGATATAATTACATGCATTCCCAATACTTTCCTCAAGATCATTAGCTAAACACAGAAGGGACACACAGGCTGGGATAACCCATCTGCAACATATCTTACAGTTTTGTTTGGTTTTCTTTTTTTTAAAGAAAGTTTAGAAATATTTTCTCGGCCAAAAATTCCAGTTTTTTCACCTTTAATCCTATCCGGGAGCCGTACGCTGCGTGCGATTTGCTGAGGGTGTTACTGCATTGCTAATTCAATATTCATAAGGCTGTAGAATACCTTTGTTTTCTCAGGGGTTGATTCCTTGGTACCAAAAGCCAAAACAGTTTCATTCCGCAAGAGTTACACTTGGAGTCGACTTCAAATGTTTCAAGGCCCTTGAGGAAGCCAGATGTGTCTTTTGGTTCTTCTTGTCGTTCTTTTGGTTCTTTGTAATTCTTTTAGTTCTTTAATTCTTTTGGTTCTACTTGTAATTCTACTTCTCTCCTACACGAGTTGCCTACATGAGAAAGAATACTTTTTTAGCCCTCTTGTATACCTGCAGAAGTTAATAAGCAATAGTCTGAAAAAGGCACATCTTAAAATATTTTAAAAGTGGAGTTCGCTATTTTAGAAGCTTGAGTTTGCTGTATAGTTTGCTATATTGCAATAGCAAAACCTCACACCTCAGAGTGCAGCAAGCAATAAAATAAAGCAATTACTCAAGTTATTGAATTATGTGAACTATGCCGTCAGACTGGCCTTTCCCAAATGCTGCTTGAAGAACCCTGAACACAACAGAATTTGGTGCAGCTCTCTCCTGAGGGCCAAAGATAATGTGGAAGTCATCACACGTTCCTAGGGAAATGCATGCACCCGGCATCCCTCAAATCACCATGTCCAAAAAGCTAAAAGATTGATATATCCTCCGGATAAACACAGAGGGGGAAGAAAAACCCACAGAAAAATACTTCAGGATGTCTTGGTTCACAAACCCTTTAGCTGTTGCTGTATATCTCATTTTTATAGCAAAACTGGCTACATTCTTCTGGCAAAATCCCGTCATCCCTCCGTTGGCACAGTGCAAGCCGGCTCCAAGGCCAGCGCATCCTATTCCACAGGCACTTGTCTACTTGAAAATTCACTTTTAAATCATGAAGGCCACGTTTCTACGTACTAGAAAAGAACACAGTATAATATATAATTTACTGGCAAGTGCACGGTAAATAGTAAGATTTCAATTCAGTTGCAAGGCTGAGAATCAGAGGTTCCCAGGAGAAGTGTGGGAATATGCACCTTATGGATTCTATTACTAAAGAAAGAAATGGTTTGTAGAAACAACTCTATTCAGAGGATAATTCAAGACTTCTGGCAAGTCCAACGTAGGAGGACAAACTTCTGTCTGTCTTTATAGTTTAGGGCCTTAGTACAGGAGAAAATTCTAGTCATTTAGTGCAAAATTGCATTCTGACTCACTGCCTTTCATATACCGTGTACAAAACAGTTCGGGCCTCAACACCAACACAAGTACTCGGCTTGAAATTCCGCTTCAAATTATTACCAGATGGCAGCATTTCAGTCACAAATAACCCCCTAGAAGACCCAGGTCACAAATACTGACTGGGTCATTGTATAAAAATAAACGAGTTGGGACTCCTAGTTAAGGAAATATACTTAATTCCATTATTAAGATGACAAAAGTTCATATGAAACCTGTGGTTTGATTTCTGCCTCTCAAATGTATGTACACTGCTTTTTAACCTGAAATCTTGTTATCTCAGATAACAAAGTACAACACCACTGAAGATAGAATGTTACTAAAACATTTTTAGACTTTCATAGCAGTTAAGACTTATTAATTCCTAAAAATTAATAATAAAATAATAAATTATAGAGATTCACATAACTTGGGTCATTCTCACTGCAATTAAAAGCAGCAAGCCCCGCCGTTACAATTGTTAGGTCTCTGTTGTGTCACTTGCAATGCTGCCAAACACACTATTATAATATCTTCAACGTTCTACATTGGTTTTGTCACATCTCAGTTCACGGATTTCTTCAGAAAGTTATTTCCATTTTGCTGCTTGTAGTGAGTTTAACATCAGCCTTTTGTTACACAGTGAAAATTCTGCCTCAGAATTTTTAGCCCAGCAAAACAAAAAAGGGCAAATGATGTGAAGAGTTCAAAGAGTAAGTTTACTGTATGGTACTGGCCTGTGAAACAGGTTGCCTCGTTGCTCATTAAAATCATGTGAATTGGGCAAACTATTGGTCAATGAATAGCCACAAGAGAGCCTCTTCTATTTTTACAAAGATACAGAATTTACACAGATTCTCCTTTAGAGAGGTTTAAAAGCCTGAATATCCTTATAGGTAACCACAGAGTAAGGGCAGGTGAGAAAGGATGCTTGTCTCGCATCCAAGTTGACTGTGTATCTGTTGATAACTTTGTGCTCAGTTATTGAATCTGTCCCATGCAGCGCACAAGAAATGGTGGCCCAATGTATTTGCTGTTTTATCAGGTCACTTTCGTTTTGTGTTTAACCAGAGTAACTTCAGTACTAGCGAAGGAAATGTAATATTGTAAAAATCCTTCTGTAGTAAGTTCTGTGTCGAGGGAAGCACTCTGCCATCCTCTGTGGAATGATCATTTACACCCTGAAATATTCCTATGGCCCAACCGCTATAAATACATGACCATCTACAGAAGTGCAGCTGCTTTTGTTGCCCACTAACGAGGAAACAGTCTACTTCAGAAGTGCAGAATTTCACAAGACAATTGAGAAATATCTCTGTTCCAGTCTGTATTTGCTGGACTAAACATAAGGGTCCAAGCAATATTGCAGCACAATCTTAGGCACACGTTCTACTCTACCCTTGGATGCAGAACCCACTAATAATGAATTGGACATAAAATACATATCTGAATGCTTTCTAAAAGCAAATCTTTATGATGGTCCTCGTTAAAAGTGTCTGATATCCGTATTTTGTATAGCTGTATTCAATCTCCCACCTATATTTTTGCATTGCCAAGAAGAAGAGTGCAGCACAGTGACATGTTTATACGGTGTTGTGAATTGAACTCATAAAGTAACGGTTGTCAATGTGCTGTAACTACTCTTAAAACTGTCACATCCATTTTTAATTTTTATCTGTTTCATTAAGTGCTATACTCCTATCAGAGAATGAAAACTGGAAGAAGTCTCCTTTCCAATGTGCTCTTTGAAATCAATAGCACTAAAAGATGAAGATACAAGAACGACAGGTTTACGTCTTCATCGAGATTTGAATGTCTTAGCAAATCAGGAAGACTTTCTAACTCCTTATACGTTACAGCTATTTCATCACGCGGCTGCATTACACTAATCACATGTTTTAAATCACTCTTAGGATAATTGTGTTTTAAGCATTTCTTAGACTAATTTTAGGGTTTAGAGGTTAGTGCTGCTGCTTCTACAGAACTGAGAATCTCTGACGTTTGACACTCAGAAACGCTACAAGACTTTTAAAAATTTACATCATAATCCCTTCCCCATCCTTTACGAAAGTGCTATGCTAAAACAATCTTATTCCTAGTATCTTCAGTGTGAAATAAAATAAAGCTAGTATCAAGTACGTAAACTAAGCTACCTTGTTCTGGCTTACACAATATTTTTGGTGGGGGTTTTTTGGTTGTGTTTTGTTGGTGGTGGTGGTGGTGGTTGGTTGGTTGGTTTTTGGTTTTGTTGTTTTTTACTTACAGGGATTAATATTAGAGCTTTTAAAAAGTAATATAACCGAGTATGGAACTCCCCAAACCACCTATATCTGGAAGTAACACAATCCGCCGTTGGCCTTTGCAGGCCTAGGTTGTAGTTCAAAGCTGTTCGCTTTAATACCTTATATTTAAATCTGAACGTAAAGCATTTTGCAATGGTCTGGGCTGAAAAACCCAACTATCGGCCCCTTAGCAGAATAACTATTACAGCTCGCGAGTGAAAATCAAACCCGAGCATTGACGAAAGGCATGAACTGTCATGAGCTGGGAAATCAGAGCTGCGACAAGAACGCTTAGAGAAGAGTTTCTTTCAAAACAAGATATTAAATCTTATTCAACATGCGTTCAGCTGGCTTGATTCCATGAGGTCAGCTCTGACTGAGAGACGTGGGTATGACTCCAAGGGCACACCTCTTCCGCTGCCACGTGCTGTAGCAAGGAGAGACACAAATTCTACTCCTTTCCCTCCCCGAGTCCCTAAGCGAATGAACAATTCTGACCGTGGCGGGCCGTTTTCCAGCAGAACGCGGCAGTACCAGGGGCGCCTCCCCCCACAGCAGCTGCTGTCTCTGCGCTGAACCAGGGAACGCGCTGTGCAAGCACAGGTGGGCTCCTCCACGGCAGGAACCCTAAAATGATCACTGGCTCGTGAGACACCAGCGTTTTTGCCAACCATGAAAGCTATGCGGGAGGTTTTTATTTCGATGCCTCAAATTTTCTCTATAGAAAAATATTGAGTGTTTGGCCTGCCTGCACAGCGACTTTAACTTTCTGTCAAGGACTCATAGCACTCATAGACCATAAGCTGCTTCTTCACATTCCAAAATCCACCCATAAATATTAATGTTAAATAATATCAGGCAAGAAGAGTGGGCAGGCAAAGTCAGACGCTCACATTCTGTAAGAAATCGAGCTTCATCACAACGTCTGGCAGAGCAGTTGAAAGGAATTACCAAGTTGTATGTGTAATTAGCATGAATTTTCTTTTGAGGCTGCGTATTTTTTACAGAAAAAAGCCTATGCTTTGGTTCCATATGCAGGGAAAATGCTCAGATTCAGGCAGAACAGTCAGCAGTGGAGACGAGCTGAGTCACTATTGTAGCGACAGCCCTCTCGCAGTGGGAAGCAAATAGATTAACCGGCCTCATCCAAGAGGTGAGGACATCACCACCCAGGAGCGGGATTAAAAGCAGCATCCAAAAACCTTGCGCGTTCAGCAGCAAGGTCGTTCAGTTATATCACTGGAAACATAAATAGCATCTGCATAATATCAAGCTGATTAACAGATGTGGATCTGTAAAGGTTAAGTCATAAAAATAGCCTAGTTTGCTGCACACTAGGAGTTTCAGGCAGTGCTGTGGTTATGCAGTAAATTAACCCTTAAATTTGATGTCTATCTCCACGTATCCTTTACTTGGATATTATTTACAGCCCTCAGTTCATTAATGAGGTAGCACAGCCTTGTCTTTTATCCAGTATGAGAATGAAGGCTCGCAAATAGCTCTGATTATAGCCCTTAAAAAAAAATAAATAAAATGGGATGATTAATTGGGTCGTCTGAGTCATCTGGTTTGAGTGAGAGCATCTTGCAGCATACAGTAAACTCCAAAGACTTTATAGATTATTATGACAGGAGTAGCCATTCTCTAGTAGTATGAAACATTATCTGTGTTCTTCGGCAGCTGCTTCTCTATGGCGTCTTCACATCTGGTAACAGAGGCCTGGATCTCTGACAACAGAGTGTCTTTTCACATGCATTTATGATATAGATGGTTGCATTACTGTAGTACAGCATCATTTTTAAGACTGAAATGATCTTGTGTGTCAGCTGCAACATGCAGGGAGTACTTTGAATGCACTTAAACACACAATACCTGCAGTACTTCCCAGTTCAATTATATTAGATGGATGAAAAAGTCACCATAGGGGCTCTTAAGGTTTCTACAATTTGAAAGAATTTTTCTCTGGTAAAAATAATAGCTCGGAGAACCAGATCTCTGTGTCCTGACTCATAGTGCAGTGAAGTGTTTCTCCTGCACTCCCTTCAGGCCACTGAAAGCTGCGTCTCCCTCAATTCCCAATTCCTTTCCAGGGCCACATTTCAACAAGCAGTGAAGAGAATACAAACCCTAAGCACTGTCTGCAGGGTCCAGCTGGGGGGCCTTTGGGGTGAAAGGTAGAAGTGTGCATGGAAAGTCCCTTTTCTGTTTGCAAGTGCTGTCTGCCAGGCTGACAGACAGAGGCAATGTGCACCCACCAGCCTGGGTCAGCACCACATGCGCTGTTTCTAAGCGTACTTGAATCTCAATTTTGCAAAGATTTCTGTGTATTTTGCTGGGGAGAAGGGATGACGGTCACAAGACAACAGAAAAGTCATTTGCCCATTACTCTCACTCACAAAGGAGATGCGGCGGGGCGATCGGCGTGGGGCAGCGTGCCCTTGCCCACTCAGTCACTGCTCCCCTGGTGCTCGATGGCTTTGTATCCGCACACATTAAATGCGAACACCAGTGCTCGCTGGTTTTTGCAGTACAATCCAATACCCTTGGGGAAAAAATAAAGAGTTAAAAAATATCACTACTTTTACCATGTAAAGTCATGCTTTGCCACTTGGCAAGTCTTTATCAAGTCAAGAAATGAATTTTTAGCAAAGTTTTTGGATTCCAAGAGGATAAAACTTTCGATAAAAAACCCAAACCCAAGGTTTCTTGTGAGTCTACTTCAGCTTGGTGATAGGATGCAACCAAGCACTTGAAAAGGCACCTACGCTACATAATGCCCCACCGAAGGCAGGAACACGGTATTGGTTACAAACAAATTACAAGTCTGCAATTTCAGCATTCAGTCAATAATTAACATGTTATATAAAGCACTAAATATTTTCCTAAAACACTACAGTGATGAAAGCACAATTCTTTATGTCAGATAAGTGATTTTCAGATTTGTGACAAAAATATAATATCGAATCATAGAATCATTTTGGTTGGAAAAGACCTTTAAGATCATCGAGTCCAACCGTTGACAATGACAGTGTTCATTTTATAACGTAAAGCTGATGAGCAGAGACTGGACAGTTTTATGGTATTTTAAGACATGAGTAAAAAATCACTATCTGGGAGACAGAATACAGGGACACCTTAATTGTATGCCAGAGTCCAGGCTTTCTCTCATTCAGATAAAGCCCTGCTAAATGCCAAGGCCATTAAGAACTCTGCAAGACAAGGACACAATGAAAAAGATAAAAATGACTGTGCTTGGGTTTTCAGAAAAATCAGAACCAACTATTCAGAAAGAGAAGTATTTCATCATTTCAGCAGAAAACTACTCAAATCAGCCATGATACCTGCCCTGTTAACATGAATCATAATTCATTTGTTTGGATCATGAAGATGTGACCCATAGCACGCAGATATGAGATATGGACATGGGTTACTACAGTTAGTTGGGTTGAGTTGTCCACAACTCGTACATGATGCATTCAGTGTAACTGCATTAATGCCTAGATTTTCAGCCATCTATTTGGTGTATTCCTCAAGATTGCAGTTCTGTTTTATTAAGCAACTAATCTATCGTAGCCAAAACAAATTATATTTCCAGTATATCTACAAAAACCACTAGTAGACTAACATTGGTAACATATTAATTGTGCTAGCTAGCAATTTAAAGCATAGGTCAGAAGAATCCTCTGAAATTCTGAGCAAGTGGATGGCTCAGCCATAGTGCTACCGCTTGTTAAAAAGACAGTTCTGTTCACACCGGTGTTCTGAGAATGGCTGTTTATTTCCAAATGTGGAAACAGGAGGATGACACTGAATTTTTGCGTTTGGTGTTCAAGCACTTATAAATAGGGAACAGAAAAGCCATCAGTCTTTTCATTAAGATTCACAAGTGAGGAAAGGAACAAATTTGCAGTCAATAGAGTGCCTGCTCCACATGGCTTAGTTTCCCTGTCTGCCGTCCCCTGGGGCCACTCACCCACAACCATCCCTATTTGTCTGCTCCATCGCTATTGTGTTTTAGGCACAGAGATAAAGGGATTGGCAGAAGAAGCCAAAACCATATTCAAACTAGTGACTGTTGGGAGACGTTTAATAATCTGGAAGTGCAGTGAAAATTTATTATCAAACTGATAATCAGAAAACCTCCATTGCAAAAAAATTAGCAAATATAAACAGATACATTAAGGTAATTGCAAATAATTCTTACAATAGATTTTATTATTTTAAAACGTCTCAAGGTTGACCTCCAGTAACTGTTTTCCCCAGTATATCTGTCTGCGCAAGGGGCTACGGGAGAAACAAAAACCACAAACACACAAACAAGAAGCTTTTCACTGAGAAGCTTACTGGCGTCGAAAGCAAAACTGATTTACTTAAAACTACCCTTGCTTTAAGGGAAATTCTAATAAATTTCGTATCCAAAATGCACAGTTAAAGAGAAAAGAAAATCCTCCAAATTGGAGAATTAATTAACAACAAGCTGGAAACCAGTAGATTCTGCATTTTAACGCCACATTCTGGTATTGCATGTCGCAGCTGGTGAGGTACTGCTGAGAATATTCACCCGTGTACGCGAATGTTCTCCTCCTGGCTTCTCAGTCATTACGAAGCGATCATTAAAGTGCAGCCTGCACGCTTTGATGCAAGAGAGCTACTTCGGGCATCTCAGTTCTGTTCGAAAATTCAAAACCCTAACAAAACCCAGGCACATTCGTGGCCTCCTTTCCAGAAGCACTCTAGTTCTTAGCTGTTACCGACCACTCCTTCGCAATTGCCTGTAACCAAGGGACATACCTGCCAGCCCTGCCAATCAGCTCGCGTCCAAAACGCTGTGGTTCATTCCTTACATTTGTAGCTCCGTTCTCCGGTGCTGACAAAACGGGACTTCTCATCAACCAGGTGGATGCAGATGTAGCCAAGACTGTCTTCCCACCAGAGAAGAATTTTAGCGAGTTTCCAGTTTTCTTCTACAGACAGAGAATGGTATGAACAGAGAAAAATAAAATTATAAGCGTATAAAATTGGAAAATAGTACAAAATTAGTATTTTTTTGAAGTTGCAGCAGGTAAACTAAGTGAAACAGAGGAAACACTTGAGACATTCAGGACAAAATGCCTACAGAGATAGTCTAGGAAATGTAGAAGAATACTGTTTATTAAACTGCTTTAATTAAAAAAAAAAACAGAGGTGTGTAAAAATCTAACACAATAAAATTGAAATTAGTCAAGCATTTCTTAATTAAAAGGCTATTATAAAGGAGATGGAGCCAGATGGAACAAAACCATTCTCTAATATTTGCCAAAGGCAAAGGATGCACAAATCCTACTTACCCCATACTCTCTAGACTTGTCCTTTCCTCGCTTGGTGAACTAAAACCTCCCCTCGGTCTCATTAAACCTTCAGAGCACTTTCACGTCCAAAGCAGAAGACACATCAACAGGATTTAACGGAAACTTCCATTTGAACAATCGTTTTACCTTGCTTCAAATTAATTTCCTAATGGATGTGGGAAAGAGATAAACCAAAAAAAACCCAAAAAACCCCCAAACAAAACAAAGCAAAAAACCCCCCAAAACACAAGTCTTCACAGGTTTCTTCAGTCATACAGCTCCACTTGTGGAAGAAACACATTACAACCTGCTCCGAGCTGCTGAAGTAGTATGAAAGCATGAGCGGGTCCTGTGACGATGGCTCCATATGTATTCATTTCAGAAATAATGAAATAAAACACTCTCAGTAGAAACGTGCAGAGTGACAGAATGTTACCAGGTCAGTCACAGGCGTTTAGTTGCAGTTAATGGAAAAAAAATTAAAAGAAAAAGAAAAGCCTCAATGTTGCAGCAGAAACTTAGTGTAACGAAGCTGCGCATTATGAAAGCAAATCCCAGCCAAACTGTAGCGTGTCCTGAGAGATGGACTTAACTTCACTGGATAGCGATGAATGAGCATATCGGCAAGCAGAACGTTTCGGAAATAGTGTAGAAACTTGCTGGGCGTTGCTATTTGTGCGAGCACATCATGAGATTTGCTATTGTGTCCGCTCTGCCTCTTACTCGCTCCCATTTGCTGCTGGTCTCACCCTCCTGTTGCATCATTAAGAAAGCAAAATATCTGGGAAAGTTATTAGCTCTGAAATCCATTTAATTATAGCCTGCAGATACTAAGCTTAACAGAAGTCACCAAATAGACTACTGGTTTAACTGGTTAGAGTAACCTTGTCAAAAATAAGAATAAGCCACTTTAAAAAAACAAATAGTTTTCATACTTTTGGTGACTAGAAGATTCCAGAAGCTTAGTTTTCAAGCAAAAATAGAAACAAAAGTAGCTCAACTTGAATATAAAGAATGATTTTGACACAGAAAGAAAAAGAAAAAGCACTTTTTAGTTTCCATAGGGTCAGGGTTTAACCCCAGCCGGCAACCAGGACCACACAGCTGCTTGGTACCCCCACTGCGGGATGGGGGAGAGGGGAAAAACTCACGGGTTGAGATAAGAGCAGTTTAACAGAACAGCAGAAGAAAATAATAATAATAGAACAGACAAAGCAAGTGATTCTCAATGCCATTGCTCACTGCTTGCGACACCAGCAGCCCTGTCAGTTCCCAAGCAACGGTGTTTGCCCACAGGCCGACTCCAAAATATACGCTGAGCATGACATCGTATGGCGTGAAACATCTGCACGGCGTGGAACATCTGCACGGCGCGGAACATCTGCACGGCGCGGAACATCCCTGTGGCCAGCCTGGGTCAGCTGTCCTAGCTGTGTTCCCATTCCCAGTTTCTTGTGCCCCCCCAGTGCTCTCCCCCAAAAGTCCTTGATTTGCTATGAACATTCCCTGGCAGCAACCAAAACATCAGCAAATTATTAACATTCTTCTCACACTAAATCCAAAAGTCAGCACTGTATCAGCTACTAGGAGGAAAATTAACTCTATCCCAGTTGAAACCAGGGCACCAGGGAATCTCACAGCTACACTTGGTGCAGATCTCCCAGCTTCTGTTCTTAACCTACCAGTCCTGCTGAGAAGCATTTTCTACTTCTGGCAATATAATCCATTAGCAGATCTCTGTCTGAAAGCAGACTGGAAAGTTCTACAAGGTTCCAGCGGTATTTATCTTCTGATGTTGCAGAAATGTGCTTTCAGATAAGATTTGGGACTGCAGACACACACCCGGCCAGCTGTTACAAAAACAGCAGAACAAAAAGATGCATTATAATATTAGAAATAACATTAATAAGAGAGCCAGGGGGATTTCGCGGACATACTAAGCTGATTTAGACTGAGGAGATTTGGTTCAAAGGAAAATTCTAATATGTCATAAAGGAAGCACGAAGTACTCGGCGGTGCATTTTAACGCGCCAGCGACAATTACTTTGCCCTGAATAACAGGCGGAGCGGTGCTGCGGATGCGAGGCCTCTCTGCTCCGCAGGATGAGTCACCAGCTGCGAGAAGGGAGCAGAAACACAAGCCCAGCGCCGCTGCCAAGAGCTGCCGTGCACCCCACGGATGCGCCCACACCACCCTTCCCTCCTCGGGGAATTGTCAGCGTCCTCAACCTTCAGCTGCAGAGTCAGCGCCCAGCAAAAATGCTGTAAAATCTGCATTGCATGCCTTTGTTTATCTTTTTTTTTTTTTTTCAGATATGTTTTGGGAATTTTAGATCAGCTCTTATATTGGAAAACCTTGATAAGGCGCTGAGTTTGTATAGACATATGTAAATAATGCACAGGCATTATTATAAACCCATGAGATAGGTTAGAGGCCTACATTGCATTGCACAGCGGGTGAAAACGCACACTGTGGGAAGTGGTCCCATTGCAAAGGCGAGTGTCGGCCTGTCTTAAAGCCTCACCCAATTAATTATAAGCTGTGGATATTGCACCTATCTCAGGCAAATGCGACCTTCGCAGCAAGCCAGAAGACCACAGGACCTTTCTCTCCTCCTGATTTCCAGCCTGCTGCGAGGGTAACACACACAGCACGGGGTCTCACGCCGATGGGTTTAAGCTTCCTCCCTGCTGTGCAGCGCACGGAATTATTGCTGGTTCCTCACACCTTGTGCAAACACAGTCGGGAAGGGCTGGGAGGCTGGAATAGAGCAGAAAACACCCCGGTTCCCTCCCTGAACCAGCGACAGCTCCATCACGCCAAAGGGCCCCTGTACAGCGCATTTTTTCAGTAACTGTTTGAAGGCACGATAATATTTGTTCATCAGAGTCACCCATATTTATGACAGAGTTACGAGATCACATACCAAGTTATGGCTACTCTAAATACCTCCGGATTTTTCAAGATGTAGGTGCCCAAGTCAGTAAGACTCAGAACTGCATCCTTAACATGAAAACTTGTTTAAAGGTTTTGCGCAGTCATTCCTCTCGCTGTCTTCCGCCATAGGTCCAAAATAGCTAAATGGGCATATTATTTCCATTGGATGTATCTTACGCTAAAAGAAAAGTCAGTGGAAGAACTGAGGCACTGCGGCCTCAGGGACAGATCTTGCAAATTAACATTTACATTTGGTATGTAACCCTTGTGAAAATGTTCATAGAAATGGTTTTCAAATAAACAGAAGCTTTTAATAGCATGAAGTACTTTGCAGTTCGTTTTTGTATTTTCATTTGATCTTTGAGAAACAATTATTTTAAGTTCCTATATTCTTCCATGCCTAGTTAATGCTAACCTTTCAGGGGGTTTTATTCTGATTTTTCTTTTCATAATGTTGTCCAGTACAAATAACTAAAGTGTTGAAATGTTAACAACCAACTTTGTATCTATCCTGTTTATTTGTACCCTGTCTCCATCTTCAATATCCTATTGCTACAGAAACGATCCTCCCCAATAAAAGCAGCTCATAATTTTATTTGCAAGTATAATGAAAGCGATCCGTGCTCAAGGCTTCAATGCAGCCATATCCTACAGATAGCACTCGAGCCATTTAGCGGAGCCTGGTGAACCTGCACACTATCTGCACTCACGGCCCCCGTTCCCTGCCATCAAGACAAAAACCACATACCTCTAAGTATGTTATCATGTTCTTAAACGCTGCTACTAGAAGAGGAAACTGTAGAGAATGCAGAGCTGAATCAAGCAAATCAGGCAACAACTCCGTTTTAGACAAAAGAAACCATTCAGGCTGATATTGAGTTCTTACGCTCCTACAGTCAGCAATTTTTCTAATATTTGAGCTTTGGTTCAAAGTGAGCTTCAGTCCTGATGCTTATCTAAGAGGATCCTTCAATTCCAGATAGCAAGTAAAGGGTTAAAAAGAAAAAGTCACCACCCGCAAAAGATCTTCAGTCTCCAATATAACACATCTCACTTCTTGTACAACTGCCACCTTTTCAATAAACCTGGGATAATCGTTACGTCACCCAAAGGATAAAACCTCTGTGACCTCAGTAGTCAGCCTTCCCAATCTCCATCAATTTACCCCCAAAAGGGATTAATTCTCTTTTCACAACTTCTTAGAACTCTCCCCTTAGAGAAATTCCAGTCTGATTGCATTATTATTTCACTCTTTTTTATGGCTCTCCTGTTAGAACTCTAATGTAACTGCTTCATTAAACAAACCCATTTTAACACAGGTGCTCTAACGCAGGTATAAAATATTTATCCAGGACTTAAATGATGAAGGAAGGCTCATTGAAGATTTGTAGAATTAAAGCTACACTTGAAACAGTTCGGAAAGTTCTGTCAATGAGACACTTGCTTACTCCATCGTCTGACGTTACTGCTGACACTCTGATTGTTCAATGCTAGGAATATGCAAAAATAACCCAGTAACGTGGATGCGTCGAGGGGGAAAAAAAAAAAAATACGTATTTGAACACGTTTAAGTGTTTAAAACACAACTAGAAAACATGTAAGTTCCATTTCCCAGGAAAAACCAAAAAAACCTAACACCACAAAGAAACCACCCACAGCAAAACAGAACCAAAAAATGCACCCCCCAAAAAAACCCAAACCTCAAACAACAAAAAACACATCACAAAACACACCCCACAAACCACCACCACTCGTCTCAAACTGCAAACTTCCTCCCTCATCAGATTCTGCAGATAAAATATACGGTATACCAGAGATACTGCCTAGGAAATACACAGTGAAGGGCAGACACGAGTTTTCTTATAGAAACACGTTCCACATCCAGCCCAGAGGTGGGAAAAATAGAACATCCGCAGGTCCAGCAGCAGCACAACGTCATATGCTATTCCTCATAATCTTGTAAAAATAAATAGTTCGGTTGGGTTTGAACAACTGAAACCTGGACAGCTTATTCTTGACAGAGCACCAAACATGAACCACCTCTTGGCATCTAAATGGATTTTTCAAATCATTATTATTATTATTATTATTCATTTGTTATTTGTCTTCATCAAAGTTTCATGACCGCAAATGTCCTTCTGTGAACCATCTCATGATCTCATCCTATCTGAATCTTTTGTAACACACTGATTTTCACACCCCTGGGTAGAGGTTTTATTTGTTGATTTAAATCAAATTAACATTTGCAGCATTACAATTAATTGCGTAAATTGATCATTCATATTTTGGTCATTTGGTTGAAATAAAAAAAATTATTTCATGATAGTTTTACTCAGGGTAATTATTTTGATCCAATTAGGCTTTAATAGTGAATGACTTAGTATTAATCAGCACTCTGAAATACAGAATTACTGTTTAATATTGTCTCTTGCTGATATCATAACATAAGGCAATGAACCAGTTAACATTTCTAGCTCTAAATAACAATAAGAACTACAAAATGACTTTAAATGAAAGCATAGTGTTTTCGAGGCTGAAGTCCAACAAAGCACTTAAATACACACACACACATTCTCAATTAACTCAATGAACCTACCCCTGTGCCTTGAGCACTTTGCTGGCCCGAGGCCACTGGAGATGCTCGTTGCCCCAGGACCCTTCAGAAAACTCCGCACAGCTCTCCAGTCTCTGCTCTGTAAATATTTAATTTCCATTAAATCCTACGCAGTTATCTACCAGTTTCAAGTCCTAATCTACCTCGGAACAGTTTTTCCTCTCAAGAAGCGTTTCACATGTAAAGTTTATTTATAAAAAGTGAATGAAAGAGGAAATACTCTAAAAACGCTGGTGGGAGCGGTGAGTCAGCCTGGCCCAGACAGTAACAAACGGGGCAGGCTGGGAACGACCTGAGAATGCAAAATCAAAAGTACAAAATACAAATCACCACGCTCCCGTCCCTTATTTCTTTAGGGACAGCGAGAGGAGGAAATGACTTCAGAGGAACGAGACACACCGTGCGGTTCCCCTTCACCTGCGCCGGTCGAGGCCGCGCAGCCGCGGCTCCCAGCGCTTGGGGAAGCTGTTAGGGAATGGCTGGGGGCAAAACGGCAAGGCAGAGGGGGAAAGACGGATGCTAAAATCTGATTATTCAATATAGTATAATATTATTCGATATTATTCAACCTCCATGTTTTCTGAAGTTGGGTAACTTTGCTATTACCGGGGGTCCCCTCGCCTGCCCAGCACGGCTGCGTTGGGTAAAATGGACAAATGACGATTCATGTCAAAGCGCTACTCGGTCAGCGAAGGGCCTCCCTTAAAAATAACTGAAAACGTAGGGAGAGTACGCAAAACAACATTTAGGACTTACTTCCAACTCCTTTTGCAAATAACCTCCAGGGAGCCCAACCCAAAGCCATAACCAGGATGGGCGCTGGTACGGCGGCAGCTGGCGAGGGCAGGCTCGGGTGTCCCACGGCAGCTGGAATTACTTTGAGACAAGTTTTAAAGTATGTGGGAGCTCTTAAAGATGACAAAAATAAATACAGGACGTGAAAAAACAAGGTCTCTGTTGAGCTGGTAAAACAGATAATCACAAAAGCTTCAGAATATTTACACCATGTGCCACACTTGAAAGTCATTCAGTTTATTCTTAGAAAACATGAACTGTATGAGTGATCTGAGAGTGAAAGCCCTCAAAAATACTTGATTTCTGAGGCAGAAAAGGAAAATACTTGATAACTGTGATACAAGCCCTCATCTGTCCTTCCCTCACATCTCTACACAACAAATTTATAAAATGGAAAAGAAACAGGGAGGGTTTGACATAGGGAAATAACAAATATCATCACCTTTCCTTTCTAAAATTCTCTTCAACTTGAGAACTACGAATGGATGTCAAGCTACTGGAGAGAATGTTTTTCAGTTCGTCTCAGTAAAGCAATCCATTTCTCAGTGAAAAGCAAAGAAAGATCTCGAGTAGTTCTTCAGTTGCACAACACAGAAGCAGAGCTCAACCAGGGAAATCAGTGCAGAGTACAGCGAAAGGATGCTAAAAGAGATTTCGGAAAACAGTAAAGTTCCAAGGGCAACATGAATAATAAATTCATACTTTCATAATTGCATAACAAGCCTACCCAAATCACTCAGTGCTTCAAGTATTAATTAGCGATACAGTAGCCCCGGGAGGAGAAACCAATGCCCATTTCACCAAGGCACCAAGAGGTTAAAGCACGATTACACTCTGGATTTTTGTTTTGCTGTCTTCCTGGTAGTCTGGGAAATTGCACTTTAATATTCTCTAATGGCTTTGCATGGGCTCATTCAAAATTGATAGAGACGCTAATTTTAAAGCACAGTGTACTACAGATTCAGTGGATTATTGCTGTAGTAATGCAGCTGAACTTAACTGTTTGCTTCCATCCTAATGAGTCAGATGCAGTTTCTTGTTTCTCTCAAGATTCCAAACTGCCATAAGACAGCAAGATTCTGCAGTTCTTATCAAATAAAAGCACACAGTGAAGCACTTTGGTTAGGAACAGACCCACGCGTGTGTCGGGTGACATATAAAAAGCACAAATTGAAACAAAACCTCCGTACGGGGATGTTATAAACCACAAAACTATCAGATTGAACAAGAGAGTGGGCTAAGAGAGGGAATCTTGCTCTTCTGGCCCCCATCATCCATCACCTCCTGTGCTCCCCGGCCCTGCCCACGGTGGCCCAGACAGCGCTTTCTATGCTGGGTTAAGCACTTTGCCCCCATTCTCTCCTCCCACTCACTTTAATCAGAACAGCACAGTACCACAAATGGCAAAGTCACGCATGTTTTGGTTATCAGCCCATCCTCTGTACAACTTTTCCTGCAAATCTTTTTATTTTCCCTCCAACTTTGATGTTTCTTTAACGCAGTCCAAGCAGGCGCGTGTACTGAACACAAAGCACGGTCCCTGTGTCACTGCCATCGGCCTCCCGGGCCTTGGCACCAGGATCTCTCTCATTTGTCATTTCTTCAACTTCTCTGTCCCAGTCCCCCAGATTCTACAAGACCTGAACAACTCTGCTTCCACAGTTTCTCTGCCTCCGGTTTCTTCCTTCAGATCCTTTCTGTTTATTCAATTTGCCAGATTGGTTGTTGTTAAGCATATCTTCTTGTTTTGTTTTGTCATCCTCACTTCTCTTCCTAATACTGTTTATCTTCAGTGCTAATCTCCACAACAATTAGTGTCTACTTACTTGCCAGCCTTCCCCCCCATATCAAAATACAGCTTCTTTACCCTATCCTTTCAATATCAGCATACAACGCTGATGAGGATCTTCGGAGCATTATACAACACGTTGGACACAATTTTCCACCTATTACTAGGTAGAAGTGCTGCTACATACACGGCTTTTGTGTCAGTAAACTGTTTACTGCCTCTGACTTTCACTAAGGATGCTACAAGCAAGTTGGATTATAAACAGGGAGTTTCGGGGCTTTTGCCCTACATCTATCTTGAGGTCAAACTAAACAGGTCCAAACCTGAAAATTAGCACTTGATTCATCTCCTTTCTATTTTCAACAATCCCCTTAAGCTTATTACCACAACACCTGTAAAAAAGAATCTTGTAGCTGGTTTTCACATAAAGTACATGAATAGAAATAGAAAGAGCTTAAAAATTAGCTTGAAAAGTCCGCATTGAAATCAGCCTGAAAATTTTTCATCCTCCACAGTCAATAAAGTCCTTTTTACCATTCACGGTCCTTAAACAGCCTGCATTTCAAAATTTGACCACAACATTTTTTATTTTTTTTCCCCCAGTTATAACTTTAAACTGAATTCCAGTATCAAATATGTAATACTTGGCTATGTAAGAAAGTATAGTTATGCTTGTGTCTCCCAGTGTGCTAATTCCAACTGAGCCCGGTGCCACGGGGGGCTCTGCAGTGGCACAGCCGCCTGCACACAGCCAGGGATGGGAACGGGATTGTTTAGGTCAGAGAGGTTCTCCTGCCCCTCTGCTCTGCCCTGGGGAGACCACATCTGGAATATTGTGTCCAGTTCTGGGCCCCTCAGTTCAGAAGGNAAGCTGGAACACAGGAGGTTCCACTGAAAGATGAGAAGAAACTTGTTGATGGTGAGGGTGCCAGAGCCTGGCCCAGGCTGCCCAGGGAGGTTGTGGAGTCTCCTTCTGTGCAGCCATTCAAACCCGCCTGGACACCTTCTGTGTGACCTCATCTGGGTGTTCCTGCTCCGGGGGGGTTGCACTGGGTGAGCTTCCGAGGTCCCTTCCAACCCCTCACATTCTGGGATTCTGTGGTTTCTTCACCTTCCGTGTTCCTCACATAGGCCATGGCACCAGTAACGCCCCAGAGAACGTTTTTTCCAGGCAGCTCCTGAAGCCCGAATACAATGTCCCAGCCAGCAAAGCCCTGATGTCACCACCCTGCCGGCCTGGCAGGCGGGTCACACAGAGATACCTCAGTAAACCCCACCTAAAGCCACCGCTTAAACCCTCTTCAGCAAGCGGCTGACGTGGGATGTACCAAGGGTGTGGGGAGCTGGATTCATCTCAGCAGTGACTACATGAGGTGGGCAGCACCAGCCCAGCAGGCGATGCTGTGCAGAGTCAGGGCGACACAGATGATCAGCAGCTCAAGCCACTTACAGGTTAGTTGAGGCATCAGCAAACCCTGCATTAAAACTTAACGTTAAGTTTTTAAAGGCTAGCACTTGTTTGTTATAGACAAGTGTGAATTAATGGAAAAAAACCCATCTCCTCAAACAGCAAGTTAAATGCCTTGATCCTGCATTGTGATTTATACACGCAGATAAACAGACAGAGAGAGGATCCTGGTGAAGAGAGCAGCGCTTTGTTGGAAGTCACGTGGGTCAGAGTACAGAGCTGGACCCAGAGCTGCTGTCTGCAAAAAACAGGATTAAAAACAACCCCCAAAAACAACACCACAACCAACAAAACCTTTTGAGCATTACAAAAATACCAATGAGAACAGAAAGGCTGAAAGGTATTTATTTCACACTGAAGCCTCCACTGTTTTATTCTTGAAAGTATTGGTGTTAGTATCATAACTATGGGAAAGCAATTTCGTTCAGGGCAAGAATGATTTTTGTTGCTTAGTTACCCTACTTTTTATTCCAAAAGAGAAAACTCATTGCATTGTTACATAAGCAGCAGTGTTACATCCATCCTGAGAAAAACAGGATAAAAAACCTGCCTTGCTGATGATAGGGGGGTCTCACTGAACAGATTTATATAAAGAGCAGAGTTTGGTTTGATTTTTTTTTTTCTTTTGCACACAGCTTTGCTCTAGATGGTCTGAAAATGCTCGAAATGCAAGCGCTACAGCAAAATATGCTAGCAACAGAAGAGATGATGGCACCCCAGAAGAGTCTCTGGTCCCTTCTGCAAATGTAAGATAGATTAAAATGCAAAGACGTAGATATATTTGATCCCAACTGCTCCCTGCTCACCAGGAGCAAATTTCTTTCAGTCCCATTGTTGTCTGTTAAGAAAAATAATAGAAAACAACAACTCCTCCTCCAGTGAGTCAATATCATTAACAAGCCTTTTTCACTTTGACTTTTCTGGTACGACAAACCACTCATTGCAAATTAAATACCTGCTTAGTTATCAGCTTAGAAGTTCTACATGCAAACCATGCAAAACTAATTTTATATCTTTACCATTAAATGCCCGTGAGCTTTGAGGGAAGAGCAGAGCAAGGACCAAAGAGATTTGGAAGCCTGGTGTTCTCCCTGCTGGATACCAGGGTAGTTCCAGAGCAACAGAAAGCCTGTTGTGTAATGTTACTGTAGAAAAACCTCATTTGTTTCTTAGCTCGCTTATACCTTCAGCACCATCTCTGCAAACCTCCTGACTTTGAAAAGAGTTAAACAATATCAAGGAAGGTTATTCTGGTATATCCAACATGGTCGTGAAGGAGTACCGGAAATACATAAAATAAACTATTTTCATTCAAGTAGAATCTTTGGATTTTAATAACATGAAGGGAAGAGAATTTTGCTTTACTGTGCGACCACTAGAGATCGATTGCAGTCCTAACGCTGGAGATATTGTGTAGTCACAGTTGAATCTACACCCAGCCTGAGTACTGGCGTAAAATTCAAGGGGGTATCAGATTTCAACAGGTACAGTTTTCTTTCTAAGCCTGAGAGTTAATTTCCTGTTGAAGACACATTTTACTTTATTTAGCTACAAGTAAAACAACATAAGAATTAAGTAAAATCCTGACTAATTTTAGGAGTGATAACAAGTGAAACCTGTAAGACAAACACCCAAACACCATATTTTCCAATCCATTTTTCTCCAAAATTGACTTAATGAAATCTTAAAAAAAAAAGCAGTCTTAATATTAAGACTCAAAAACAAGCATCTA
Source organism: Pampusana beccarii (assembly GCA_013399365.1). Classification (NCBI taxonomy): domain Eukaryota; kingdom Metazoa; phylum Chordata; class Aves; order Columbiformes; family Columbidae; genus Pampusana; species Pampusana beccarii. Next base: position 202,470 of record VWYH01009562.1, on the reverse strand, counting down.
GTACAGTAGTTAGCTTAAAGTTCTGTTACAATTTTTAAAGTATGCTGATTAAAAATCGGTTTACAACAAATTAGATGAAAAACATCCTTTCTAAGCTAGAGTGAGGTTTTTTATCTTGAAAGATTGTGTGAGAGCAGATAAAGTGCAAGTGCAGATACAGTGGGGTAAGGAAGGCTCAGAGCAGCAGAAATAATTTAAGAATGGTTAACTGTGAATCTTTATTACGATGCTGTATTTTTTATTACCTACGTAGGACACTTCTAAACTAACGTGTCTGATGTGAAGTAGTTTTGCCAACTATTCTACAGAGAAGATCGTCTAACTCAGAAGATGTCATTTTGTCACAAAATAAACTTGATTTTGCCAGGAACTGCCTCTCTACAAGGGCAGTCAATTTGCTAACCTCTGCACATTATTTGCCAGATTTCCTTTTTACCGCTTTACAACCCGCTCTGTGTTTTTTGAGGTAACTTGAATTGCATAGTTTACTTTCACTACATTGACTACGGCATTATTAACAACACTGGGATTTGTGCGGGTAGAAAAGTAAAGTAGGAAACTGGCATCTTAGCGTTAGGAGTGAAAGGATCACAAATCCAAAAGCAGTTTGGGTTTTGTTTTTAACAGACAAGCTGTCTACCAGTGACTTCTACTTTTAAGCTATTCTTAAAAGGCTGGATGAACCTCAAAGGTGCACATACGTACCTCACCACAAGTACTGAAGGCATCACACCTTAATGCTGCACAGAATCAGTGTTATCAAAGGCTAATGTCACAAGAATGACACTGCTAGTCGATCCCTATTTTAAGAAGTGATTACTATTTAGTTTCTAGGAAGAGAAGACAGACGCTCCGTCTGGCTGATTCTGTGAGCCTTTCACGGGTGTCTGCCCAGGGTGCAAACCAAGCACGGCATAGTAAAAGCAGCAAGATAGTTAAGATATCTGAATATTTACTCTTAGTTCTTAATAAGCGAGTCAGGCGGGAAGCAAATACTCTCAAAAGGAACACCACACGTACTGTTCTAGCATTCTCCTGAACGCTAATAAGGGTACTTTCATTTTTGCTAAGTCAGAGGCAATTTGATTTCAGCGTTTTGCTTAGTGCAATATTTACTTACTACGGTTATTCTGGTTTTCCTTGTAGGCATGTTCTGCGACTACTGCTCGTTACCATTCAGGATATGTCTTGGTAGTTGAGGATTGCACTTTGAGAATCACAGCTTCCCTTTATTATTTTGAACATTTTTCACATTCATTAGTAAACGATGATCTAGCAGAATATTGTTTTGTATGGAAATAGAAAGGAGTCACGACAGGCTTCTTAAAGAAGAGAATACCCTGATAGACAAGGGTAATTTTAACAATAGTTTAGCCAGTGAAATAAAGAATAATAACTATTAATAACGTTGGTACCTTGGTAGCTGGCACCTTGTGCTCTGAAAGTGAAACAACAACATAAGCTATGTCCAGAAGTTATTCATATATTTGATTGCAGTAGTCACATACGAAACTACTTCTATTGAGCGCTGCCACATTCACTTTCGCACAGTGCTTATCACCTTGGGCTTCTTACCTGCGTCAGGTCACATTGCAACAGTGAGTCTCTAAAAGGTGAGGGCTACGCCAGCACAGCACTGGGAGAGGACAAGCACTTCATCACTGCAGGAGACTAAAAAATGATAGGAATAGACACCGGGTAAGACACAGAATAATCTCTAAACATTGCTGTCAGTGCTACAACACTAGGTTATAGATTCTATTTTATGTATCACCAGTAATCAAGATTTACTCAGTCAAACCTTTCTGTCATTGAAGCAAATATATCCCTCATTTTTCTGCTCTATTTTCAATAGTTCAGTCAGGAAGGCGGTACAATATATTTAAACACCCCCTACCGTCCGTACTAAATAGCATGACTGACCTCTGTCACGCACAGTTTGTTTCCTCTCTCATCCCCTGTCCCCAGCCGTGTCACACTCAGTACATTAAAGTGGTGTCTGCTGACAGCATTACATGATTACGTTAGTCAAGAAAACAGGGAAGAGTTGCACCTCACTCTTGGAGTAGAAGGTAACAAGGTTTAAAATAATCCTTTTACTGGAATTCTTTCTGCTCTCGAAGTAGAAGATTTAAATAATCATCACAAATGTATAGTGATGTGTTAAGGAGAATGTATCACGACTGCTAAGTTTTACTTGCTATAGGGTGGTCCTACTGATCATCCAAACACCTAAAAAAAATTGAATTCATGATGAAAACCACAGGCTAGGTATTTCAGACTGATTCCACCTTTTCTGTTTCTGGAAGTTCCTCATACCTGCTACTGACAGTCTTACAGGGAAAAACGCATATTTGACTAAGTACATTAAAACTATTCCTTTCATTCTCCCATGTAATTTCAGAGTATCTCTGTAAAACCTGTTTCCTCATAATTCAGTAAAAAAACCACCGAAAAATGACAAGCAAAAGATACATAGGCTGACAAGAACATTTTGCATGATAAAGATCAGCAAAAGATAAGTGACTTGGTAACACTGGGATTTAAAACAGCATCATGTGGGTAATCTCAGAACATCTGTTGTGCAGAACAGGGCTAAACCAGACTTGGAGAAAAACCTAAAAGCAAGGCAAAAGAAAGAGGTGCATTACTTGCAGAAACACTTTTGGTTTTAGTTCATCTTTGTCAGGTCTGTTAAAAATGAAGCCACATGTAACATCCATCAGAACGAGCAGATTTAAGTGATCTGTCAACAGATGTCCCCAAGACAAACAGCCACAGAACTCCTCCAGACTGTTTCTGGACACCTGTAACTCGTGGCTGAGCAGTGGAACCCAAATGAACGCAATATGCTGCCTGGTCTCCCCATCGCTGCAAGCCTGGTAGCATCTGCAGCTTTAATCTGTTTTTCAAACCCAGCAAAGACGAGAGTCTCCAGGTCAGCATTGGCGAGTCTGTTCCTAATGACAACCGCAAGAAGACGGGCTCCCAGCTCCTGCCTCAAAACCTGCCAATTGAATAAATGGGTCCTTTAAAATTGGTTGCTGGTACTGAACCTTCTACACTGAGCGTGGTCCAAAACATAAAATCAGGTCCCGACTTGCGATCAGAGGTACAGAACCGAGGAAATGGAAATTTCACAAATGAAAAGCCAAAGTATAATCAAATTAATTTTCCAAGGGCACAGTTGTTATTCAATGGGCATTCAGAATTCCAGACAGTCTTCAATAACAAGATGTCCTTCCCTCTCTATAGAAATTAACAATTAAATGCATTTCAGTTTTTAACTGATATGGAAAATTCTGTTAACCTGATTCATGACTACAAATCCCATAACTGCAGAAAGGGTCTCCTACAGATTCACAATTAATCAATAGATTATTAAAATCAAATGCTACACAAGTAGCTTCCAAAACTGTTTCTAAACTTATAGACTGTTTTGCAAACAATGCCTTTTAAAATGATTTCTTGAGCCCTCCCATAGTTGCAGGTTCCAGGCTGTATGCTCGCCAGGTTAACACAGCACCTCGTCTATGCAATCTGCTAAACTGATGCTGGGACCAGGAGTTTGTGAAGAACATTTTTTCCCCAGCAAAATTCCGACAGAAATACACATTTTGTTTTGGAAAATGCTTTTGCACTTTGCCAGAGCCATAGATCTCTTTTCCACCTACTCTGACACAATGTCACTGAAGACCAGCAGCGCTTAGAATGGGATTTACAAAAATAGTAGGTACTCTCATTCCCTTTCATCATGTCAAAGGATGACTTAATGGATGTCAAGAAGTTTGAAAGAGAAAGCAAATTTGTTTTTTACTTTATCCTACTGGTTTTCTGCAGAAATCAGCAAAAGAAACATTGAAAACCCGAGGTATCCAAAGGGGGAGGGAGGGCACATTCCCTAGTTTGCCAGATAGAACTCAAGTGAGAGCAGACTGCTTAACAAGTATTTGTCAACACTGCCACATCCTCCTAAGCTTTCATGAATGAGTGAAGGAAACAAATATCTTTCCTTCTCAACTATTTACATCCTACCCATTGACTGGCCCATGGCTATTTGTATCCAAATGGATTAAATAATTAGCATTAGACATGTCATACCAAGAATGCTCAATGATCTCTTGAGAAAAAACGGATTGTACCATTCTGCTCCTTGGTCTTATTTCTTCAGTTTCACTCCATTCATATCAATGAGATCAGTATCCTACATCAGCTTTCTTCTCCCTCTACAGCTTTTCCTATTAGAGAGATAAAGTTCACATTTTCTTTTTAAAATAATTATTTAAACTGCATAACACAGGTCATCCTATCAGTATTTTTTTTAGTTACAAGAACAAACCCACATATAGCTGGTTACAAAATACCATGATGTAAATAAAAATAAGAGAAAAAATCTTAATAGCCAACACATCTTTAAACAAAACCAGTTTTGAACAGTAATTAAGTCCATTTTAAGAAAGAAAAGGTGGGTCTCACTAAAAGTAAAAGTTGTAGATCTTTTTTAAAGAAGAAATCTATTCTTTCTTCTCAACAATTTCCTGATACCACTGTCATTTTACAGGAATTAGGCACATCGTAAGATATAACAGAACTCAGAGACATATTCATTTCTTAAAGAAGCATCATGGAAGCACCACTGCTTATTTTACATCTGAGCTGTTTCACAGAGGTATCTCAAAGTGCAGCCCTGGAATTTGATCTGGGTCTTTAATTAAAGAGCAGAAATAGTTTTTAAGTCTCCTGGTTGAGCACAGGTCTAATGAAGAAGAGATGGTGAGGCAGAGGAACACAGCAAACTGTGCTTTACATTTACATTCCTTATATTTTAGAGAAACCACTCAGTCATCATTAAAGAGTTCAGTTTAAGAAAAACTGGCATTCAACCCAAATCCATAGACTTTTGTGTTAGTTTCACGTTGTGCTTTTGCTGTTGTTTTCGTGTGGTTTTTTTCCCCCCCTTCGGTGATGAGTTCTGAATCTTATGTAGCTGTATCTGTATCTATGGCTCTATTCATTTAGCTAAAAAGAAATCTAAAACAATTCAAAGTCAACCTTAAATTCCTCTTAGAATTTCCTAATGGAAATTATACACCGACCTTCAAACAGATGTATAGCATACATCTGAAGACTTATTAACACAGATTAAATAATGTATAAATGTTTTACTGAAAATATGTGCTAGAGAAAAATTAATTCTATTTACATTTTTCAGTGGAAGAGATTCAACACAAGCAGCAGTTATGTGTGTATATATATATATATATAAATGAAAAGCAATACAAGCAGAACATAGAAACCGCTGATCATTTTTACACTAAAAGGCAGAAGATTCCTCCCCCGAAACGTCAGAAACAGCCAAACCAAATCTTATCTGCCAGTTATACGTGTGCTTTTATAATGCCTGTTGAAAGAAACCAAATAACAGAAAACGGCTGGGGCACACTGACTCCCAGCTGAAGAGCTTGCTGTTCTCCAGGAGAGGCGATTGTCAATGAGATGTGCCGAGCCACGTCAAAAACGTCACTGCATGCAGGACACGCTGCTCTCAACTTACGGTCACTTCTTTCTGCTCACATATCCTGCACTCTCTTTTCTTCAGGATGGAGAATAAAATATATATATTCCAGTTTAACAGAAGCATTCTCTATAAATTAGCTCTTACAGTCACTTTAGAATGTTATTAAGTTTGGGGGTTTTTTTTAAAGCAATTACCACACGTGGAAGGTAGCAGAAACTCCGTCTGTCACAATGACCTGCATGTTTTATTTCATGCTGCTGTTTTCCCTCAAAGCAGTCACCAAAAGAGTCGTCTTATTCAAGTTATCTGTGGAAAAGAACAGACTGCACCCACATAACAGTACTGTGTAGCAATTAATGGGGATACTCAAGGTTCTAGCTGGTTAAACTTTTAGATTAGACCATCTCTTTTAAGCTCTGATAAAACATGAGCAAGTCCTACATCTTTGTGGGACAGTAAGCTGGAGTCCAACTGTAAGAAGATGGCTGATGTTCAGAGAGAGAGGGACAGAATCTGAATTTAAAAACAATTTAAAATAATGATTATACAACAGTCACAATGTAAAGAAACTGGATTGGTATAAGTTTCCTGGGGGAGGACTGGCAGGTGGGACCAGAGGGACACTTACCTGAATGTGAGGAAAGGCAGGTCAGCCGGAGGGTTTGGTGCATCTTAGGATTAAAAGCTCTCCATATCCCAATATAATGCACCAACTCTTACTCTACACTACCCTTTTTCTAGAGGTATCTTGTTGCCATGAAGACAGCCTCAGTTCAGTGTTTTCATCCGTAAGACACGAGTACTAGACTGTGGGGTTTTTTTTGGTAATAGCTTAAAGATGAGAGCACAGCTCTATTGAAAAAGCTGAGAAAACTCACAGAAGAAACGTTCAGTCTCTAGGGCTCCAGTGACACTTAGCATTTTTGGAATATTTTGCCATCAGTCACATTCTGATTCACATTACACTGCTAGCTTCCTTCCCACACTGCATGCCACTTGAAGAGACGGTGATTTGTAAGAACAAAGCCTAGCAAAAACAATATTTAGAAACCTTTCGGTTACAGAGATGATGTATTATAAGCACCACCTATTTATAAGTCAAGTTTCTGCTGCCTACATCCAGCAAATCCATCAGGGATTGCTAATTTAGAGGCTATTGATCCAAATCCGTCTTTTAGTTTTAAAAAAATATTCACTTTAAATTAAAGATGGGTAGATGCTGAAACTGTGACTGTGCAGAACCACTAGACACAGCAGAGTGTTTTTCAATTGACTGGAATGTGCAGTCCTACTTCACAGCTGCTGGAGGTGTCTGCTGCATAGAACAACATATATATATATAGGTTACCAATGTGTGAATTCTTTCTTGCCTTTCATATCCACAATTTATTAAACTTCCTCAAAATTCCCTCTTTGTAACAGATGCTTCTACTGCACAGTATCTAACACATTTTGAGAAAAATAAGATCAGGATTATGCATAATATTGAACAGCATAACAGGAGTTTTCCATATGGGTCAGCAGTGCTTTGATAATTGTAACTGATCATAAATAAAAGTCAGTGCTTTGCAAAAAAACACACCTCCAAGGTGGTGGTGAGTTCAAATGGTCAGGCAAATGTTGGGTTTCCCATAGGAAACATGGTTCTTATCTCAGGTTTTGGAAGGAAAAGATAGAGGTTGAAATTAGAAATAATGTCCTTCCTTTTATAGCTCCTTTCACCCTTCCTATATGGCCATTTGTGTCACCACTAAAGTCAGGGGTTTGGCTCTTTTGTCCAGACAGCAACTAATGAGAAGTATTTACATTTTCCCAGCTGCAGTCAAACTGTGTCACAAGCGTCACTCCAACAAATGGCACGACCGCACCTTTGGGATGGGGCTCCGAAAAAAACGTGCTTGGAGAAAGAGCCGAGTCCCCAGCCCTTTCACTGCTCGTGTGAAAATCCCATACAGTGACAAACTAAATTATGAAACAATTTCTGTCCGCCCACAGTAAAAGCCAATCTAAGCAGCCACAAGAGACAGAATATATGCGACCATGAAAAATCACCACCTTACCTGTAATGCTACATATTTACAGTGTATAGACATATCCAGAGAATATAATGCTTCTGTTTAATCTGTCAGACCCAAAAGAGACTTTCTGCTGCTTTCAGTTTCAGTCAGTTTCTGTAATAATTTCAGATCTTGTTGGGACCTTAATTTATTAATTGGCTTCTCTTCAAAAATTATGACAGCTCATCCTGTGCATTCCATATTTTCTTAAAATAATCTAAGTCATGTTATTAGATAATTCAGATGCAAAGCAAGTGAGGAAAAAAGATGAGAGGACATACTTCAGGAGAGCAGAAAATTCTCTGGGAAGTGTTAGTAAGTCAAAGCAAAAAGCTCCCGAGTAATATGGTTGTTCATTGTGCAAATAAATAGTTTTAATACTTACAGAAGTATTGATGCAATTGGTTAAATTTAAACATGCTCACACTCCCTTTATTTACTCACACAGCCACTAGAGAAAAGCCAAGTGAAACCTTCAAGAGTTCTTTAAGTAAATAATTCGCTATATTAGTTACAATTACCTGAGTACTATAACAGGATTTTTCAAACCTCTGACATCTCACCAAAAACTCTTCATGAAAACAAACTGGAACAAGAAGAAAAGTCTTTGCATGGACTAATACCACTAGTAAATAAAAAAGGTTAGGAATAAGTGGGCAGATTTCACAAAGGAGGAATGTTAATTATGAACTCACCAAGCACGTTTTGTGGGACTGGTGCTGTTCAACATTTGCAGAAATGTTCTGTTAAGAAAAGGTAAAACCCAAAGTTTTCCATTGTGCTGCAATCTAAAGCAGACTCCGAGGATCTTGCCGAGTGATGAGGATGGAATGAAAGACACAACATCAAGAAGTGCAAAGCAATGCACAGGCAGGAAAATTTACTTTGCTTATGCAATTACACCTTTAAAATTAGCTGTTGCCTCTCACGTAGTGTATGGAAGATATTCTGATAGTTCTCCAAGATCAACATGAAAATGTAATCAAAACCTAAGGAAGTATTAGGAAAAGAATTGAGAAGAAACTAAAAGATTGGAAGACGTGCTGCTACTTAATAACTCCGTCACGATGAATATTTTGGGGACCTGTGACTTCACACTGTCTCACCTCCAAAACCACAGATGGATTGGAAGTGATAAACAGAAGGAAAAAAACAATAAGGAGGGCAGGGACGTTATCACATCAGAAGGACTAAGAAGCCAGGGATTCTTCAGCCAGGAGCAGCAATAAGAGATGGGAAAACAGAGAGTTCTGCAGTGTAACTGAGAAGTGGTTATATTCGGAACCAAAAGGAAATAACTCCTATGGAAGATGCCTCTTTTTGTTTTTTTTTAATTAGATGACTTAATAGAAGATACATCAGCTGGTGGCTGTGAAACACAATGATCCATCTTTGCCTAGATGATCGCTACAGGTCATTATCTGAAATAGTTTTATTTTTACATGGCTGATGTAAATGTTCTTATGTTCTCCTTCAACTGGGAAAAGTCTCCTCAAATGGCGTTTGGTTTGAAGTCTCCTGTGCCAGTCCCTTTCCCTAGGGATAGGCCTTCTTTCTTCAGACAAGATTTCACGGGACTCGCTACAGCTGCTTATGCTGCTTTTGGTTGTGGCGCTGATGTGTTTAGTGCCAGGTTAAGCTTCTGTGTGCTCCGCTGTACCTGGACAGGCGTGAAGTTCCTACAAATAGAGGCAACACCCGGAGGAGGGACTGAGGGCGTGAAGTCTCATGAATCACAATTACCAGATGGAAAAGCTTCATAATAGGAACACCTGGGGGTCTCTTCCGCTCCAGTTCTGTCAGTGAATAATAAACTGAAGTAATATGTAAAGCATTGATTTTGAGAGTATTAAGATAGTTTCTTTCCATCCAAAAATCTGGAACAAAACTAGAAAACGAATTTTGTTCCAATTAGAATAACCATCCATACGTCAAATTAGCCCACAAGAGAAAGATTCCGATTTTTTTGCTCATCCAAAACACCACCATTGCTAGAGAGCGTAAGAAATCTCGCATTGTTTACCCTGGCTCAGGCTAAGAAGTAAACTGTGATATTTTTATGTCAAGATTGTCTCATTAAAAGATTCCTGCCTCTACCAGAGAGTTATGAAATAGATTCTGTTCTCCAAGGGCTTGTGCAGGGAAAGGGGGAGAAGGTTGCGACTCACAAACTATCATAAATTTCGTCATCCCTCCTTCTGGAAAACAGTCAGATAAGTGGGTTGTTTCTCCTTTAATTAGAATGTAAAGGGCAGAATTGAGAAACTGTGGCACATTTATCACTCCATATGCCAGTATAAAAGAATGCCAAAGAGACTCAAGCATTTCAGAAGATAAAAGCGTCATACAAGTGTTTAGACCAAGCTAAACAAATATTTTCATCCTATTTTAAACCAAAACTGCCATGATCATAAAAAAAAGTGTTTTTCTCCCTGTTGCTTTTCACCCTCATTAATTTCAACCACTATGTTTTAACGTAATTTTAGCCCGACTTTTTTTCTACCCATACAGAGACAATTGTGTCTTAACAATATTCCCTTGATTTATTTTTTTAATTAATGGTCTGTATGACTCACCATTTTGCTAATGTTTTTAGCAGTCTGTCCAGGCAGTCTTTTTTTTTTTTTTAAGCTCTCAATGTTTTCCAGCAGCTGGTCTATTATAGCAGGCTTAGAATCCTCTTGAAAACCGCTTCTACAATTTCAAAAAGATGTCTGTTTAGACATGGGTGGTATAACTTTTTTTTTTTTAGCATAGAAAGGGGAAATTTAATAGTCTCTGTTTACTGAACAGCTCTGACTCATCTTGCCCAAGCTGTCTCAGCGAGGTGGAGAAGGAAAAAAAGTGCCTGAGAGAGCAAGAGAAAGCAAGTGCGATCGTGTCATTAGACTGTATTCCAAATTATACACGAGGAACTGAATTAAGATCTTAACTCCCCAGTGTCAAGTGTTATATTTTCCGTGTTCAAAGAGCAAAACCGTGCGCTGACATCCTAATTGGTAATTTATAAAGGAAAAACACCATCACTTAGGAAGCAAAATACTCATTCTGCATCTTCTCCCAGGCCTGTCTCCAAGCAGCATATTTATGTTTCAAAAGATGGCGTACAAAAATCATAGCTTCTTATATCACACTTTTGTTTCACTCAAAATCATGATAGAATTTAATTTGATTATATCTGGCAGGTAAAAAAAGTAAATGCTTGATTTTACTGCTGTTATTAACCCCTAAATCCAAATACATATCTACAGCCTTCACAAAAGCCAGTAAACCTACATAGGAACTTGGCTAAAAATAACTTGCAACACTTTCTTTCAGAAGTGCGGCTGGTCCCCCCAAAAAGTAACAGGGGTTTGTCTTCCAAGGTTTAGCTGTTATAAACAATTCTGTAAAGCTCTTGCAAACATCTCAGCCCTGCACGCGGCATTGGCTCAGCCTTCAGAACTCACTTGTCACTGGCAATCACACAGCTTGTCAGATGAAAGTGAAAATATAGTTTCTTTTCCATCTTGCCCAGTTCATCACAAAATGCTGCCATTTGGTTCCCTTTCAGTACTGTAGATGATGGATGGATAGAAGATTATTCAGATCACACAACAGATGAGTCCCGAATATACGCTATCAAGAAAATTTTCCATACACCGTTTCAGACAAGACATCAACCTGGTGGAGCCAGGACTGTGACCCAGGATCCAAGTAACAACCTTCCTAATTTCAGCAATACTAAGTCATTAAGCAGCATTTCAATTTACAAATCCCATGTTTGTTTGTTTTATACTAGAGTATGCTAACTTTGAGCCACAAACAAATTCTGGCTAATGAATAATATCAGCACTTCAATTAAATAACCCTCTTAATTTCTAACTGCTGTGATAAGGATTTCTGGAAAAGGTCACACAGTCTTTTGATTGACTGGATTTATCCAGCACTTTTCAAAGCCATCCTACAGGAATAGTTTAGAATTCTTCACCCTTAGTTAGAGAAATGCTGTAACTTAGCACAACACTGCTATTCCCATGCTACTCCTGGGAATGGTGGAGTAGCAAAGCTTGTTTTTCTGACTCCAGTTCAATCATTTGCCCAGATTTCTTACATTATAGCTAAATGGTGATCTCTGCCTGCACTCAAGCTCGTGGAAGCTCTGAAATTGCAGTTTGTGTAGTGATGAGCCCAAGGTAATTTCTCCAAAAGCAGGTAAACAATGGTCTTGTCCCCTGCCAGCCCAGAAGGAGCAGCACAGCCCCTGGGGAAGGTCTCTTAGGCTTTATGTGGTGAAAATGTGCCAGTGCGAGCCAGTAAGTAATGTCAGTCGCTACTTACATTTGGGTCAGGCAGCAGAGTCCTTCAATCACTGCAAGAGACACCTCCTCCATCCAGGGAGAACCAGCCTTTTTTAAAGAGCATCCCTCTAGAAATGCATGTTTGTTTTCTTCATTCTAGGTGGGAAAAAATCCAGTTTGTGGGTTGAGGTCAAGGCAAAACTGCTGCATTCATTCATTCTAAAGTGGATCTATTTATTCACCATCTAAGGTGCCCATATACTTTGCTGAAAGAGAGTATTAGCTGTGACTCAGCATAGCGATAGGCACCTTCCCAGCTCCTGCTCACGGTGCTAGCAATGTCTGTGCATGCCCTTAAATGGCACTTGCACAGGGACAAAGGGCCAGCAGTAGCTTGGCAAAAGAATTGGACCCTATAGACCCATTTTCAAGCTTGTTTGGAACTATTTTTTAACAGTTTTCTCAGCTTTCTTGCTGCTACTCACTATCCCGCTCCCTGAGGTAACAGGCTAATATAAACCCCCACACATGATGCCTAAATAACTCAAGTATATCAGAATTTTCGGTGGAGCGACCGCAGGAATGCTGGCTTAGCACTGCATCTCACCTCTTTGCCAGACCATCCCTGATAACAACTACCTCCAGAGTTGTAGCAAGATATCCATCCCATATAACTACGCTTTCTCTCTAAAAATATGCAGTATGTTCTCAAAAAAATAAGTAAATAAGTGATCAGTCTAGGAGGATCGTTTTAATCCATATGAAGTTTCTCCGTTGTATCACCTTAGTAAAAAGAAACTTTCAAACGTAACAATGAAATTGTCAAAACTGATTTGTTACAAATCCTGCTGTATCAGCTGTGCCAAGTTCTTTATTCTTTCCCCTTATGCACAAATCCTCTCCAAAATATATTCGGTTGTAGAAAAAGAAAATAAATTCTGTAGGTCTGCTGGGAAAACCCTTGATGTTCAGCTATCGAGTGACAAACAAAAGCTTTCCAAATATTTTTATAAATATATTATTACGAGTTACTTCCACAGTGGGTTTTTAGAGTGCCCTGCAAAGGAGACTGATTTTAAAATTAGAGATCCAATACCTTGTTAGACCCCATTTAGTTTTTCATAGAGCCCAAGACCGACCTAGAGCTCTGTTTTCCTCCGTCTCGTGATGAGTCACTGCTTGTGACACCGAGACACCGTGCAGACTTCATGTCTTTATGAAGATTAAGGAGTCTCATGAAATGCAATTAGAATGAATTTGTACTTGTCAATTTGCAATTGCATTCAGAACAAACTTTACATTAACAGCAGAATTAGAATCTAGCAATAGAGAAATGCAGTCTGCCAGGTTATATCTGTCCAGTTCATTTCCTAACAGCCGTGGGCAGAGATTCAGAAGAGAGCATTCCTTTCTGATTTCAGCAGTAATCAATTCATGCCCTGAAGCACAAACTGGTAGCATGCAGCCAGGTACTAGGGCTGTCTCCAAAAATACACGGAATATCTGGCTCATGGCTCCCAAATCAGATGCATTTCACTGGCTCCACTGAAGAGCATTTCTGGATAATCCAGTAAGCAAAAGAGGTATGAACTGCACAGGCTCTGTGAATAGCAAAATGCAGCTCGTTCATTAGACAAGAAAAGAAACATGTTTATGGAAGAGCTGAGGTTTGGGTACTAACCTACAGAACGCACTGCTCAGGCCAGGATGGACAGGCAAGTCCACCCAGCCCTCCACACACAGCTTGCTTATAAATTCAGATTAAATATCTAGACTATGATTTAATTTTACTATTTCATAGTACTTCTTGTACCTGAAGTCAAACGAACTCTTAGCATTCATCTTACCTCATTTTCTTTGGAAAGCTAAAAAGCATAACTATTAGAGTCAATATGAGGTACCACTACTTTCATTGCCACTTCCTCTACTTTTTTTACTTGATTATGTCCACCACTTGGGCAAAAAGATACATGGATTTCCTTAGACTTTCGTCAAAGGAAAAGTTCTCCCCAGAAAGCTCTAGCTTAGCTGTATGTTTCTACAGGACACGCTGCTACAGGATTGCAAATGCTCACAACCGTGCTTCTAGCACAGATTAGACATACAGTCAAAATACAATACGACTTCAGTTCTCTAAAACAGGTGACCTGGTCCTAAAAGAAGAATTCAAAACACTCTGGTTTGTCTGGTATTTAACTATACAGAAAAAACAAATGCGAATTACTACTCCCAGCACACTGTGTTTTAAGGTAAATCATTTAATTGCAAAATTTCCTCTGGAGCTCTGCACTGCACCTTAATTCAACAGTGACATGCACATGTATGCAGTAAAATACAAGGCATTTTGCACATCAAAGTCTCTGTTTCGACATTCATTGTTTCCACATGGGTGCATTCACTATGACCACAAATGATATGTAAAAAGTGCACGTGAAACGAGCTACCTGTGGTGGGGATGGGCAAAGGGGCAGTGGTGGCTGCAGGCAGAGAACACGCTCGGGAGGACGCGGCATCCCTGAGCAGCCCCTGGGAGGAGAAAATTCAGTGCTCTCGTTCCTGCAGCTCAGTGACCCAGCAGATGCTGCATTCACGACCTGAAACAAGAAGAGGGCTGTCAGTCACTTGGAAACGCGTATGAGGAAACTTCGAAAGCTATTTAATTTCTACCAGCGATGACATTCAAAGAACAGCAGTGGAAGAGCATTTCAGGGCTGTTCAGAGAAGTTTCAATGAGATGCGGTCTGGAATTTGCCAAAACAAACTCATTAGCCTGTTGGCTGTGAGAATCGGCTACAGTGTGAAACCCACCGCTTCAAACTCTTGTTGTGCCATTCTCCTGAGTCCCAAGGCAGGATGAGCCAGTGGCCAGCTCTGCCCTAGCAAACGTATTCCTTCTTGTACAAATACTCACCATTCAGAAAGAGATCTTCTACACATGGATTTCAGGCACTTAGAACTGCAGCACTATAAATTCATATACAGAGTTATACAGCTCCAAAAAGGACAGCTGTACAGAAACCTCTCTCAAAACTAGAGATCTCAGCCATAAAGGCACATATTTTTTAACATGGGAGACCGCTGTTTCTAGAGAGAACATAGGTCTTATTAATCTAAATTTACCGTATTTTTACTCATCTGTCAGACCCAATTTGTATTATTCAAATGAAGGGATTTTTTTTTTTTTTTGCTAAGATTTTGTAGAATAAGCATTTCTCCGACCAACCTCTAATATATGAAATTTGTGGTTATGCACATGCTAGAGACTTTTGTTGGGTCATACCTATACGTGATAAGGAGAAAATTACAACTGCTAAAGGCTACTGACAGTATTAAATAAGACAATACTCCTGAATTTAGACAAACATAACCGATCCCAATACGTGAACTCATTATTTCCAATTGTAATGCCTCTGATTTTGGATATAATGCAAGTTCTTTCCAACACAGCTATTTTAACCTTGCTTCATGTGTCTAGAAAGAGCTGACAGAGAGACAGGTCTCTTATTTCACTCAGAAAAAGCTCAGGCAAACAGACCTTCCTTTCCCTCATTATCTTGCCATAGGCTTGTAGTGTATTCTGATCTTCCCCAAAGAAACAATCATGTTTATCTAGAGCTTGTACCAAGTACACAAAATGCTATTGCTATTAAATTGCCTGTTTACTAACGGAAACTTACCACGTGCTCATCTTCAAACACTCACTTTTACGTTCACATCCATTGTAAGTGTCACTATACTCTGCTCCAACACCTTACGATTAAAGTTTCCCAGGTACAGTCTTTAGGGTCTCGTGCCTTGGATTTTCTGGAGTAGCCAGAGTTCTGCTTGAATTTCTACAGCGTTGTGTTTTGTTCCACTAATTATAAGCAGTTGAATATCACACGTATACCAAAATACTTACTGTTGCCTCCTGATCTGTGCAGTCTGGGATACAGGTTTGCAAACCCGCATAGGAAAGCACAAAACAAAATTACTGCAGAAAAATAGGAGTGCAAGTTATTTGAAACATTTCAAGAAAACGTTGTTCTTCTATTTTGCCTTACAGGACTCTCTTGTCACAGTATACTTGGAAAAAAAATTAAATTTATTAAGCCAAGATCTCTGTTCACACTAAGAAATCCCTGAGTACCAACCCCTTGGTCAAACCCGTATGAGGTAACTTGTCTTTGGCCAAACCTTCCAGTCCCAGCCCAGGCAAACAAAAGCGCTGTTGACAGGCCAGTTCGGTGCTCATCGAGCTAGAGAACACATTCTCTAACGAGAGGGGATTTCTTGCAACACCTTGTTTGGAGTAATGACACAGGTAAGTAAAGCCACAGGCTTCACTGCCCTTTATGAACTTCTTATTCAAGGCCATATATAAGGAGTTTTACAAGCCAAGTTCTGATAGTTACTCAAAACCAGGCAAATCATCCCGCTGCACACACCAGAATTCCTAGTAAGTAATGGCTGGGGAGAACAACCTTCTCAGAAAAAAAAAATAAACCCCATACTCCTGTCTTATTTAAACCCCATTTACACACTCTTAAAAGGAATAAATACTTTCAAATGATGGCTGAGAAGATTTACCAACATAATATAAAATAACCAGTGTGCCTCTGTGTTGGCACAGTATTGAGTGTTGTCTGAGGCTTGTACACAAAAACCAAGGAAAATGCAAACTTTGGGGTTTTAATATACAGTAACATTTGTCCTATTTAGAGGAAATTACATGCTAGTAACTTAATGTTGTAGAGAAGTTATTCATAGTAAATTGGAGATCTCCTGACCAGAGTGATTTTCTAATCCAACCCTGAGACGTATTCTGTAACAGATACATGTTTCTAGTTGTTAAAAAAAAAATTAGGCTTTACAGTTTGACTTTGTGTTCAGGCTTTTCCTTCCTGGAATCTCCTAGTGTGGACAGAGAAGTCTTTATATATCCATACAAGATGTGTATGATACCAGGATGAATTACCAGAAAGCACACTTCAAATATTTTTTAAAAGAAATCATAGCCTTACCTGTTGATAATAGAATTCCAATAAGATTAAAAAACAAATAAAAGATTGAAAGTTTCATTTTTCATATAGAAGTCTGCCTTAATTTTTGCATTCTAAGAAGAGACAGAAAAACAGAGCTTCTGGATTACCCAAAAAGGGACAGATTATTTCCCCTTAATTTAAACACATAATTTTAAAGTTGCACTGTAACTTTATTAATTGCATTTTTTAAATGTAAAAATCCGAGTTCAAATTAAGTGGTTGAAGACAGCACTAATTTTATTCTCAAAGTACTGAATTAGCTGAAACACAAAGTCCATTAAAACACAGATGGCTGTCCAGTTAGGGAAAACAAGATATACAAGGTAATGGAAGTAAAATGGAGACAGAAGAACAAGCTGTACTATAACAAATAAGATTTTATACTTCTATTATCTAAAGTACTCTACGCCTACCAATCGTAAGGGGTAAGGAATGTCAAAATAAAGTCTGGTTTAGCATTAAAATGTTATTCAGCTACTGCAGGTAGGCAACAAATTATGGCCCTTATAAATGGTGTGCACAAGCAAAGAATTTAACTGTCAGGACCACATTACAAGCAGTCACAAACATCTCAAACTCCGAAGAACTATTCCGTATGACTTAAGATAATAGAGAGCTATGCAAGAGCTCAGAAAAGAACTTGCAGTTTTTTAGCTAATTACACTGATTAGGATGGAGCCAGGCTCTTCTGGGTGACAACCAGTGACAGGACAAGGGGCAATGGGTGCAAACTGGAACACAGGAGGTTCCACTGAAAGATGAGAAGAAACTTGTTCATGGTGAGGGTGGCAGAGCCTGGCCCAGGCTGCCCAGGGAGGCTGTGGAGTCTCCTTCTGTGCAGCCATTCAAACCCGCCTGGACACCTTCTGTGTGACCTCAGCTGGGTGTTCCTGCTCCGGGGGATTGCACTGGATGAGCTTTCCGGGTCCCTTCCGGTCCCTGACATCCTGGGACTCTGTGAAATGCTCAAAACCTTGCCTTCTCTCAGTTTTTGAAAGGTTAACCTTACATTATTTTTCCTCATTTTGGACATATTGTACTGCTGAGGTTGTCAATATGGACTTTCAACACAAGCTATAGTTTTGGCAACTGTGAATTGTACTGCAGCATTTATATTAAACTTTACAAACAGTATTAACACCAATCTTCATTTACCAAAGATACCTGTGTTTCCCCTTTACTTCTATTGGTAGTTCTGGCTTTGTGCTCTTTTCAAGTGAGAGCCCTTCCAACCCTTTGCATTTTGGCTTCATCAGGCTCATTCTCCATTGATGTTGTTCTACAAAGTCTCACATGAGAAAGGGCCAAGATTTTCCTTGCGGTTTTTGTTGTACGAGACTGGCAGACACACAGTTTTCCTCACCAGAAAAGCCCACTGCTCATAAGCACTTTGAGTTCACCTTTCAACAAGGACAAGGTTCTTCTCTCAACTAAAAAAAGCTGAGTGTAACAAGAAAAAGTGAGCACCTTACTCTTCATTTGGACTTCAAGGCTTGGTTTCCAACAAATAAATGGAAAGGATAAGTATTTTTAAATCTTGCCTCTTGTTTTTAACTTGTATTTGTTTTTAAGGATTCAATATAATTTATACATCATGGAACCTCTTCCAGACTCTATATGTTGCTATAGGAACAGATTATTTCACTTGCACAGCTCTCTTAAATGGCCAAATTGTGTAAACACGGAAATCAACAACTGCAAAAACTGAAGCGATTACTCTTTTCAAGTTCATTTTCAGCACATCACATTTTAAGAGAAATGAATCAGCAGGACACTTGGCAACTGAAGGCAAAAACCAGATCTGAAGACAACTTTAACGGGCATCTTAAATAAGATCTTTAAGTAAGCGATATAACAGTCACTTGACATTGAAATCTGCTTGCTACTTATTTCTGGAGTGATTTCTTCACAGAAAATAACCTTGCAGGACAAGGTTATGTTTTGCTGTTATTGAAGAAAAATTCATGGTATTTCAGGAACAACGGACAATACATAAGCTTGAGAAGAAATAGCCCGTTTTCACGTCAGTAAAGATAAACAGAATGAATGTGTATATGTAAGCCGTGTGGTGCTGCCCTCAGTGCAGGCACAGCAGCACAAAGCCCATTATTTGCTCGTAGTGAACTCCAGGCCACAAAGCCACTTTCACATAGGTTACACGGACCAGTGAAGAATATATTCTTAGGCAGTAAAAATACGGTTTTGATGAAGTTACACAATAGCCTTTTGAATAAAAGGCAATAAATGCAATTCAGAATAATATCAGATTCTGAATCTAAACAGTTTGGGGTTTTGTTGTTTTGCTTTTTAAAAACAAAGGATAGGACTTTTCGCATAAATCTAGACTGAAAGAATATCCATTTATCACAAATTGTTACTGCTTAACATATTGGGTCACCACCAGTTTCCTGTTAAAATTAGGTGAGGAAAGGAAAATTTAGGAGGAGAACCATCTTCATTATTAAACCATATGCTGTACTAAGGCTTACACGGACTGACCATAAGGAAAAAGGCCAAAATGATATTTCTGTCGTGGTTAAAAAAACTTCAGGTAGTCATCAGATGTGATGTTGTTCAAATATGGAAAATAGAGTATTGACATTTAAACTGGGGGAAGAGAGAATTGCTGTCATTATGCCATGGCCGGATAATTACAATGATCTGCAATTCCACAGAAAACTTCACAATCTGAAAGCAAATCGCTTTTTGCGGTTTGGGGATGTTAAATGTTATAGACATTATTTCACGGATAAGATCTACAGAGTCAGGATTAAAACCTGTAACCAAAAACCACCCAGAAATAAAACCACTACATTTCAATAACATAACACACAATAACCACCTTAACCATCCTTCTGCATTTAAAATACTTTACGCTACCAATGGTAGAGCTAGATAACGCTGTGGTGTATTATATTGTATATGGACATTGCTAAAAATCTATGCTGCAGGAGGTGGGAGTGTGAGGCCAGGCTGGATTTGTCAGAGCTTGGAGCGAATGGAAGGGAGAAAAAAATTAAAAATTGAGTGTTTTATTCTGAAGGGGAAACTGAAGTTTGCAATAAACTAGAGATGATGGGTAGGTATGGTACACTGAAAGAAAAAAATGAGAAAGGGGGGAAAACAAAGGCATGCGCTGAAATAAAACACTGGCAACATGATGTAATGAAAAGTAGCCCAAGAAATAGCTGTATATGAACAACCTCGGACATTTGATTCAATTAAAAATGGACATCCTTCCATGAGTAAATTTGACAGGAATAGTGTTTATGTCTGCCTGAATCCAAAAACACCTTTGGCTACCTGCAGAATACACAAAACTTGAATTTTTGATGCTTGAATAAAAAGGGAATCTGTGACTGCATTTTAAATTCCAGTTTTGCTGCAGATGCTCGAGTTCTTCTGCAGCACTTCGACTAATTCACTTCAGTATAATGAGTATTCTTTCTCACACATTATTATTCTTCATCCTAGAGCTGCATTAAGGATATGATTCACTTAATAGTGAGCCATTTCTCACACTTTAGTAATTTTCTAGCAGGTTAGACTTTAACTTTATGCCCACAGGGTACGTTACAGGCAGAAAATAGTTTGCTTTGCACAACCAGAGGCACTGTAAACACTTAGACTCACATTCTGCTCCTCAGGAGGTCTTATTATTGCAGGCAGGACAAGCTCTGGGCTACATGGAACCGATGGGCTGCATCTGATGCGAACAGCTCGTGAGAAGTCGCGCTGCAGGCCAGCAGAAACTCCACCAGACACCAAGAGTCTCCTGCTGAACAAGGCCCTCATCTACTTTGCTCTGTTTGTCCTGTGAGAAACATCTTTTGGTATTTTGCAGCTCTGTTCTCCCCCAGTGCTCTCTGTAAATGAAAAAAAATAATTTGCTTTGCGATTCATTTTTTGTCTGAGAATCTCTGCACGTGTCACTGTAAAAAAAAAGCACTCAGCGCCAAGCCATGAAACATCCTGCATTGCCAATGTGCTTTTGTTGTTTGGCTACTTAAGCTATGCACTATTTTTCAAACCTGAAAATGAAGTCTTTGCAAGTCAGAGGGCTTTAAAATCCACCTCTAGGATAGTCATAACTATCAGCCTATTACTATTAGTGAACAGTATTTTTTTAATAGTTCCCAGAAAATCAACAGGAACACTTGACATTGATTCCAGCTCTGCAATGGAGGAGTCTTAAAGAAATGAGATCTGAGCCAGCTTAATTGGCTTGAATTCTTTACAAATCTGGCTTAAAGTGGGTGAACTACTCAGTCAACACAGTATTTCGGGAGGCTGTGCATTTTAGTCTGAAAACATGAGTTCTAAGCGATGACATTTCAATTCTCTTGGAAGACAGCAGAAACACAGATCTGAGAATTAAGCCTCCTACGTGGCCAGAGACCAGCAAGAGAACACACGAAGGAGCTGAACCAACTTCTGTGCCTCTGCCAATGAACCGCAGCGTTCACCTTCAGAAAGGCCTTCCGAGATGACTTATGACACAATTTTAATTATTCTGACTGATAACAGTAGTAAAAGCATACATATTTCACAGGAATACTCTTTCTGTGGATATACACAAACACCAAGAACTAGTTATGAGCCGGACAGATGGGACATAGTCAAACTCTGTCACCTCCCATGCAACACGTGTTCCAGTGACTGGACAAACGGTAACACTTACAGTTCCCTTTAATGATCCAGCATACATGGATGTGCAGGATTCTCCTTGTTCTACTTTTTAAATTCAGGTATCTGTAAAGATGAAACATGTCTTTTACTTAATTAACACAGGAATCTTTTTCTCCTATAATATGTAATTAAGCTTGCAAAGCTAACTACCCTATAGACTTATTAGCAGCATATCAAAACACAAACCTTAAAAGCACTTACCCCCCCGCAGCCTAAAATAGGTAAAACATAGAGAAAGGAACCTAGATTTGACTAAATAATCAAAAACTGCTCTCCAAAATTCAAGAATATCAGCATATAACATCACATTTGGGCATACGTTGGCTATATAATCACTTATTATGAAAAAGACGTTAACAGCAACTCCCCATATGTTGAACTCAATAATTAGGTCACACAGTGTTAATGAAGCCCCACACAGTTCAATGCTGTGGGAAAGAGCAGAGCTGCACATCCCTTCCCAAAGGCTATGGAAGTAGCCTCAGTTTCCTAAAGATCAACACACACCTCTAACCCGCCCAGAGCACAGAGTGACCCTTTCCAGTGTTTTTAGCTCTGCAGAAGCTGACCTACACCACCAGAACAGACTGTTTCTAACCGGGAAACCAAATACGTGTGTTTTGCAAGCAATAAACACTGGTTATTCTCATTTACTATGAAGATAAACAGCGACTGCAGGAATCATTTAAATTTTAGCTGTGTTTTAAGACATCGCTAATTAGAACCTAAGAAAAGCGCTAAAAATCCCCAGCTGTGCCGCTGACTTCTCTCAGATTCAACGTGGGAACCCTCTGTGCTCGCTGCTTTCTGTGAATAACGCAACTGCTTTCCATGGCGCCCGTGGAGGAGCACACCGCACACGCAAAACCTATCATTTTTCCTAAATAAGATGCGTAACCAAAGTGAGTAGATTCCCCGCCCCCAAAAACAACAAAAAAACCCCCAAAACCCAAACCCAGGTAATTGCCAGGTCATGCAGGAATTCAGTGAATTGAGCAAACATCCAAAACTTAATACATCCAGAAAGCATTAGTTTCACACTGCTGGGAAAACAGCTCTTCTGACCTGTATTCCAGGTCCAGCACTGCAAATTACATATTTTTTTTTTAAATTATTATTATTATTTTTTTAAATAAACAGAAGCTTTCTTGCATTTCCAAGCTTCTGGTAAAAGTCTGTAATTTGGCTCCGACAGAACAGCCAATGAAGGAAGCAATAGTTCAAGAAGCAAACAAAAAACCCAATAATTCAGGAACACTACCAAGTCAGAAAGAATGAAACCTTTTGCTCTGTACATCATACATCTTTTCAATGTTGTTACTTCAGATTAAACTGAAATATGATCTCAACACTTAGGTTTTACTGGACACCGGATTCACGTCCCTGTATTAATCAATTACTCTTTGTTTTCTCTAGTTCTACAATGACCTACAGTCACAGACAATAGCTAAAAATCTCCATCTAGAGAAAACTCTGGAGGAACTAAACTACATCACAAGTAAACTATCCCTTTTTATTTCAAACTGTGAGATTTGTTAGAACGTTACGACACTATTTTTACAGTTTTTATTACCACAAGAACTTACCCACCTGCTGAACAATTCTCAGACACTCAGATATGTAGTTAGAGCAAAGAGATAACATTGAAGTAGAGAATTAGTTACAAATTACTGGGGGAAATACTATTGAAAGCAAAGCAAGGTACCACTCTAGTAGGAAAATGTGCCTAATAATATAAAGAAAAAAATTCTTCTAAATCTATTACTTGTTTAGCTAAGAGTTGTCTTAGAAAAGAACCAAACATGAACGGATCATATAAAGTACACATACGACAAAAAAGTCTAATGCAGTTTATTTTTAATTATTTTTTTTAATAACCTGTATATAAAGTAAGTATGAATTATGTTTCAGAAAACGTCAGAAAGAACGTCCTCTGTGCATCTGAACAGATCAAGGTGATGAACATCCTGAATCTTCACACAGTTTTCAAACNAAAACCCAAACCCAGGTAATTGCCAGGTCATGCAGGAATTCAGTGAATTGAGCAAACATCCAAAACTTAATACATCCAGAAAGCATTAGTTTCACACTGCTGGGAAAACAGCTCTTCTGACCTGTATTCCAGGTCCAGCACTGCAAATTACATATTTTTTTTTTAAATTATTATTATTATTTTTTTAAATAAACAGAAGCTTTCTTGCATTTCCAAGCTTCTGGTAAAAGTCTGTAATTTGGCTCCGACAGAACAGCCAATGAAGGAAGCAATAGTTCAAGAAGCAAACAAAAAACCCAATAATTCAGGAACACTACCAAGTCAGAAAGAATGAAACCTTTTGCTCTGTACATCATACATCTTTTCAATGTTGTTACTTCAGATTAAACTGAAATATGATCTCAACACTTAGGTTTTACTGGACACCGGATTCACGTCCCTGTATTAATCAATTACTCTTTGTTTTCTCTAGTTCTACAATGACCTACAGTCACAGACAATAGCTAAAAATCTCCATCTAGAGAAAACTCTGGAGGAACTAAACTACATCACAAGTAAACTATCCCTTTTTATTTCAAACTGTGAGATTTGTTAGAACGTTACGACACTATTTTTACAGTTTTTATTACCACAAGAACTTACCCACCTGCTGAACAATTCTCAGACACTCAGATATGTAGTTAGAGCAAAGAGATAACATTGAAGTAGAGAATTAGTTACAAATTACTGGGGGAAATACTATTGAAAGCAAAGCAAGGTACCACTCTAGTAGGAAAATGTGCCTAATAATATAAAGAAAAAAATTCTTCTAAATCTATTACTTGTTTAGCTAAGAGTTGTCTTAGAAAAGAACCAAACATGAACGGATCATATAAAGTACACATACGACAAAAAAGTCTAATGCAGTTTATTTTTAATTATTTTTTTTAATAACCTGTATATAAAGTAAGTATGAATTATGTTTCAGAAAACGTCAGAAAGAACGTCCTCTGTGCATCTGAACAGATCAAGGTGATGAACATCCTGAATCTTCACACAGTTTTCAAACTTTCTGGTTCCCTGATAAGTTTCATTTCCTCCTAATCCTAAACATCAGGGCAAGTAAAGTGTCACACGAGTGGTACTAGAATTAGTGTTCAAGTTCTAAACCTCAGCTGTACAACCACACCATGAGGCCTGCACACAAACCAGCGTTATATCAGTCAGAAGAACCACCATACCCTTCCATGTACAGAAACTCAGACAACCAGCAATTCCTTCTCTCAGTTTTAGAACCTGAAAAAGGACACAATTAATGTTTCTTTCTCCGCAGCTGCACATTTGCATTCAGACAAGTCAACCCTAGGAAAAGCGGACAGTGATTTACCCTCCCTAGTTTTACGGGACCAACTCCGGATCTGGTTGTAGAAGGTGTATTTCTCTCCCGAAGACACTTTGCTCCCTGCTGTACATCATCTGCTGCTTCGGCTAAGACCATTCTAAATGTGTGAAGCAATATTCCCTGGACCATTTCCTTGAGGAAGCGAGCAGGCCTGTCATGAAATAACTTACCCTGGAATGCATATTCAGCTCTTCCTTTCTTAATTTCATCACTGCGAAACCAGCCAGTCACCTACTTTAATTAAAATCATATCTGTCCATACTGTTTCATACCATTTCCTTCATAAAACACAAGACTTTGTGAAACATACTGATTTTACAACATTGCTCCAGATAACACTCCCATCTAGAGCATCCCAGAGATGAGGGATGAATTATTAAAATTAATATGCCAAGGAAATTTGCATTTTTAATGGAATGAAAAGGGTTTTTTTCAGATTTAAGAATCTGTTATTACTGTCACACTGGCTATAACACTAACATTTAAGAAAGATTTTACAGATTATACTATTTCTTGCTTTAGCATTTCACGTCTGTGGAAGAGTTGGGTTTTATCAGCTTATGACAAATTCTTCACGGAAATTCAACAGAAGTGGCCTACGTTGTTTTGAAACAGAACAAAGACTCAAAATACAAAGGATATTTTACACAAAACATACGCATAAACAAGGAGAGATAGCAGAGCTGTTATCGAACATCTCGAAGTGCTAACAAGGCCAAATCCAAGAACATCTAATAATTTAGCCTCTGGCACAACAAATCTTACACGTACATAAAACCAATACTGTTTTATTCGCCACACTGGCAGGTTTAGCGCTCTAGGACCAGAAACTACTGTTTCTGCACCAAAGTATTTAAAGATAAATAAATCCCAGTAATTCATTGAAACATAATACTCTGCAACAGCCTGATTCAGCTTTTGTAAACACGAGCAAATACTGACATCGGTGAGTGTTTCAGCACTGAAGTATCACCTGCTCACAGACTGTCAACCAGCTGGATTGAATGATGAGCAAACCCAGGCTCACATACTGGTATACCTGGATAAAACTAAAAAGACTGTCACACACAGGTCAAGGAGAGGGTGTGTTTGCACAGCAGTCAAGCTCCATGCTCTTCAATACACCTAGCTTCAAAAGAATAAGAACTCCAGGTAGTGAAGAGGAGCATTTCCAAGAAGAGTTTGAGGGCGATTCTGCTGGTCAGCAGAACCCTGCCGGCACCGCTGCCTCGGCTTCTTCCAGCCCAGGCTCTATACAGGGCGTTTTGAAAAGATGGACCCAGTTTGAAATCACTGTATCTTTGAAGCTGGGTCCATCTTTTTGAAACACCCTATATTTATCTGTGTTGAACTTCACGCCATTCTTGTAGGACCCATCGTCCAATTAATTGAGATTTTCATTCTGCTACATCTACCCCTTGCCCACTTTAGGGTAACTTGTGAACTGCATAACTACACACTCCATGCAGTCCCCCAAGGTGTTTGTAAAGCTACTGAAGGATACTGGACTCAGTTTTATCCCTGATGAACTGTACCTGTGACCAGCTGCTGGTTCAACTCTGAACCACGAGCTCCTGCCCTCTGAGCTGGACAGGTCGGAGTTTCCCATCTCTGCTCCAGCCCGACTCTCACCAGTTTGTCAGCAAGGACCCTGTGGCAGCCAAAGCGAACACACCCGTTCACAACACAGAAAATATACAAAACATTTACAGACAACTTAGTTCATGCTATATCACACTTTTTATAAGACAAATTAGTTTGAAGTTTTGAACTTTAAGAGAAACTCCCGTTTAACTGAAATTTAACTGTTTCTTTTTTTGCTATTTATCCAATTATGAGGGCACTGAAGTGTAAGACACTGTGTTCCACAAACTTCTTCAAAGATTATGCGACTACAAGAGACCAGAAGGAAAATATTGACCACAAAAAAAGATCTGGCTTATAATTGCTACTCTGCAAAGCAGCTCACATCCTCTGAGGTTCTTCTAAATGAAGAAAACAAGGCCTTATGGAATTAAACGCAGAGTAAGAAAGTAAATACAACCACTACTGAGGTGAACTGCAAATGTGGACCGGAGACATTTCAGACAGATCTACCTGGGCACTTCAAGAAGCAGCATTTATGGTAAAACAAATGAAACGTTAACCCTATAGGACTAACTAGCTACATGAAAATACCCTTTTAAATATTTTTCTGTTCCGCTACAGACATCCAAGTCCGTGTGAAATGCAGATAAGTATGGTTATTTCTATGTTAGTATCCAAAATGTCAAAAGATACTTTCTCAGCTTTTAACAACGTGATGCATTAATTCATATTGCCACACCATCATAAACTAATCATTATAAGACATCAGTCTTTCACAGAATATTAATTCCACTGATTGTATCTCCCACTAAAACAATTTCAATTAAATCAGCTTAAGCAATGCAAGAAAAGCTAAGGTTCCACCAATAATAGTAATACAATACAAATGAATATTTTCAAAACCAAGAAACTACAATGACAGTTTGCACTTTTATACATGGAATGAAGAAGGACAATCTAGAGCCTCCATTTGGACTACAACCTAGAAAAGATAAAGAGCATAAATTAAGACTACACAAGGGACAAACAATTCCTCCTGATTAAGATCAACCTTCATGAAAAATTAAATAAACTGTCTTAAAATGACATTTCTGAAGACACGGCCATTAATGGTGCGTCAGTCATTTTCTAGGTCAACACCTTCCCTCGTTGCCCCCCCATTTTCAGCCCTGCCACCTTGCCCTCCTCTCTGGGTTCAGGACATGAAAGGCCTTACCAAGCCCCGCCAGGTAGAGGAAAGCAGCACAAACTGCTTGTTTGGTAGCAAAATTGCCAAAAAGGATTGTAGGAGACAAACTCTTTGTGCTTTCACACAGCCCACACAAGCATTAGCTTAAAATATCACTGTAATGTATTTTTCAGTGTCACTTGCTGTTTATTCTGCTTAACGATCCTTTTTGGTTTTTCTGCATGCACAGAATTTTAATACTGCTTTAGTAATAGACAATCAGAATATGTAGTTTAGTGGCTACAATTATTAGACTAATAAATAATGTCCTGTATTGAAGCTCTAACTTTCTTGCTTACAAATAGATTCAAAGGTATTAGTAATAATTTAGGCAGTTAAATATGCTTTAATTCAAGCTGTTGTACAATAAAGTGCCCGCAACACACAAATTGTACAAGCGAACTACAAAAATCTCACTTTTACAAACTGCAATGTGGCAAATTGTAGCTAAGCGATAGTTGACAGCTGATCAACTGAAATACTTAGAAATGCCAAGGCAGCACCCCAGAACACATACTGGGCATTCAGAACCTCAAATCATCACACACTTAGCCCAACGTTTCACATGGCTTCATACCATCTACATGTATCACAGGAAAAAACAAGCCTTTAAAAAGCATTGTGGTTAATCACGCAATGTACTCTTTCAATTAGAAACACAAAACGAAATTAAAAACGAGGATGGTAAGGAAACATCCTATTATAGTAACCGCCCAAAAAATGTTATTACCAGTGTAATGACTTGTGACTGAAGTGACCCTCAGGTAGCGTTTCATGGCTTGACTCACTAATTGCCACGAACAGAGGCACTGGTGAGCCAGCGGCTGGTATTGCTCTGGGCCTGCAGAGCCAGGCCTGTGAGTAACTCAGGAGTGCAGAGCTGAAATAGGAAGTCATGAACCACGGATAACCTACTACTCCTATTTGTTCCATCCAGTAACGGCACAGGGGAACACCCTAATTTGTTGCTGTTTGACGTTTCCACAGGGGGCCGTGGGAAAAAAAAGTGGCTTTTTCATATCACTCCTATCCAAACGCACAAAATAAGGTGCAACTTCCCCAAAAGCTTTAAGGTGGGACAGTAGTCCAAAGCATTCAGTGAGAAGACTGACAGCGCCATCATCACAAACCAGCAGCTCCCCAGGATTTCAGCTGGAAATACGTGAGCCTCGGTCTCACAGCGAGGCCAGTTCCCTGCAGCTCAGAAGTTGCGGGGGACACAGCAATCCGTGGCCCGGCTGAGCAGCCGACAGCACACCCCTGCAGGAACACAGCGCTGGCTTCGTCTGTCAGGGTTTCGCTGCATCCCACAGAACCACGAGGCTGTGTAAAAATATGTTCTCTCGCACACTGCCAGTCTGTCACAGAAATCCCTTCCCAACTAGAACAAGCAAGCACACAGAAACAAGGTGAGAAGAAAAAAAAAAACACAACACAAATTTCAGTATTTAACCAGCTCTTATACTAATTCTTGTTTCTATTATCTTGACTACTATTGTTGCCTGGTAGAAATAATTTTGTGATTGATTGTAACTGTTGCCTGGTAATAATCTCTCAGCAGGAGAAGGGTAAGGCGCTGTGTGGCGATGACTGAGCTCATTTCAGCAGCAGGTCTGAAGGAGACACCTGTAAATATCCAGCTATTTCTTTGTCCTTGTTGAAAAATAATCCTTCGGATAGCGATGAGTCACAAATAAGCTTGTGAGGGTGGGGAGGAAGCTTTACTAGCAAAATGTAACGAATGGCACACATCTCTTAACACCTCCAAGTGGCTTCACAGCTCAGCCTCTTCAAAACTAAGCCAAAAGGTTTGTGTTTATCCCCCTCTTCAGCTTGTTTAAAAACAGTATTTTCAGTTAGAAGCCAGGGGATGATCTCCAGCAGGTAATCAAGATCTGATACAGAAGCAGGGGACACCTGTTGATGTTTAGCTGTTGGTGCATAAACAGCAAGCCGGTTCACACCTGTGCACAGAAGCACCAACAATTACTGTAATCCATACTTTAAATTAAAAAAAAAAAGTCATGGAGAATGTAAAGTAATATAATGGAAGAAACAGGCACCGAGCAAAATCAACATCTGCAAGACCCCCTCAACTCCAAGGACCTAGAGAACACAATAGCAAGAAACAGAAACTACACCTGTAGATAAGCTTTCCAGTTATGTGGGAGCTATTCAAAGTATGCATGTTATCACCAGTGGCAAAAAGCAAAATAAAGGCTCAAGCTCAGACTTCTGTCATGCTCTCTCATTAGAAATACACCGTTTTATTAGAACTTGCTCGACTGAAAAAGAACTAAAAGACAAGTGTGCAACATACAGAATATTGTACCCTTCCTTACATGACTTCAATGCGTAGAATCAATCACAGCCAAGATCCTAAGTGAGAAAATATTATTATAAAAAAACCCAAGCAGTTGTATCTTTTGAACCAGCACTGTCAAAAGAAGAAAAAAACACCTTTCTCTCTTGCTTGCACCAGTACAAACATGTGTGGTAAAGCACAGTGGTGACCTGGTTAAAACTAAACTGAAAAAAAAAAAAGAGAAACCAAACCACAGTTGGTTTTAACCCACATCAATTCCCCAATCTGTTCTGATATGCAGCCACGCAAACACCTACACTGATACAAGCAGCTAGAAAAAAACATTCCCTTCAACAGCAGCGCTTGCTCAAAGTGCAAATGAAACTTAAGACCTTCTGGTGTTTGCAGATTTTTCTTACCAAAGTTAGCAAAGCAAAAGTTAGACTGAAAAACAGATTAGAGACCAAGTTCAAAAATCAGCATGAGACATAAGATAACTTTACACAAACTTCTATGTAAGCTCTTGGTAGACCCTCCAAATTTTGTCCCAGATCAGAAGCTATTAGTCTCAAAACTAACTGTGCTACTGGAAACAAGACCCATTTAAAAGTCAGTAACAGACACAGGGAAAAACCCTTCAGATTTAGCCTAAAATACATAAAACCCAGTTAAATAAACACAGCAAAGAACACAGATATAAGAAAGTTAGAAAACAAGGCCTTAAGTTACATGAGCAAAATCCACTTTGGAGATATCAAGGATATGTTTCGAGCTGGTAAGATAGAGACAAAAAAAAAACCTCTACAGTTAACAACTCCATTACTCAGATTTTCTCTAATACACAAATATTCAAACAAAACCACTGCAGATATCACACTGCCGTTCAAGAGTTTGCTTCGTTACCTTAATTTTAAACGTGAGACAACTGCATAATAGATTCCTCCTGAAAGGTTACCAGTCTGTTTACCTTCAAACAAGTTTTTTTTTCCTTTTTTACTTATTTATAAGCACAAGTACATTCTAGGTCAACACTATCCATAAAAATATATTTAATCACATTTTGTCTTTTTTTTTTTTTTTAAGTTGCATGAATTTAGACCTATTCAAAGTAAATAAGAGTTACCTGTTTTTCAGAGCTATGGATTTACAACTTCCAAACAAAGAGGCATCTTAAGTTCAGCACAGTGAATTCCAGCAGCACAACATCCTTCCCCCAAGCTACTGCCAACTTAGTAAAGCTCCTGAATGCAATATAAAGGCAGGCTAGGATATGAGGTCTTCCTTATTAGCTATTCATTTTCATTCATAACACCTTATCTTAACTGAACATTTTTATACCTTCTCCTGACTCTTGCTTTCCTCCAGGTAGTTCTAATGGTGAGCCAGTGTTGTCCAACTCTCTTCTGATCATCTTTTTAATAAAATGAAAGATGGAGAATTGCAGCTCTCTTATTTTCTTGACTTTACAGGTAGCTATAAAGAAGGTGAATCGAGTTTAGAAAATAAACTTGACCAAGAAGTGAGCATAAACATTGGAAAGCTTTCTGATTAAGCTTTCTAAGTGGTGACAAGCTGAGTAATACCAGATACTTACACCAGCTTTCTTTGTCAGCTGATTTAAATTCTTAAGTAATCAAACTCATTGTTTACTAACCAGAGAGGAGTTGCCATTTATAGCAGCATGCAACAAACACAGTCCCATGGATGACTCTCTTAAGTTTTAGCCAATATACTAAAAAATGCAACATTTATTAAATTTATTCACACTGGTGCTTGAGAATGTGCCAAATTAGTACAACGATTTTTAAAAAACTATATCAAGCCAATATTTAAATGGGTGAACTATCATCTAGTATAATTTGCACCCCAACATTTTAGTCGGGATGATAAATATCAGATAGTGCCCCCAAAACCTTTCTTTGGATACTTCCATAAATTGTGCTTTACCATTAGATCCCCCTCTCCAAAGCATATGCAAAATCTTTTGCTAACCTGAGCAGCAGGAATTTTGAATGTGAGCTCAACGAATCTACTGCTCTTTATATTGTGTGCTATGAAGTATTTAATTCCTAAATATTAATTATAATCAATATGGATTAATGTAACAATATCAATATATTATTAATACTGTTAGTAATTATAATGCAAACAAGGTCTATGATCTGACTTACGACCAGTTAAATCAGTGCAAAGACACCGCCAGGTACTGAATCACAATCTTAGCGGAAAACACAAGACTCCAAACTCCAGCCACAGCTGGACCTTTGGGACTTTATTATTCAGAATAGTAAATATTTGGTTAGTTAAAATGTGATTATTTCTAATGTAAACTGTGATTTCTCCTCTGAAAGTGAGTATTTAGAGCAGAGGCATCAGAAGGAAGGGTCTGGCTGAGCCATTTGATGGAGAAAATCTCAGAAGAGCAGAGCTCTGCTGCAGTTCTGTGACAGCACCTGCCCTCGAGGCTAAAGTTTTACATCACCTGCCAACAGTAGCCAGGGTTGTTCTCTCACCTCAGGTGCTCCTTTCCAACATTCCTGATGGCGAGGAGTCACAAAAACAATTCTATAGATGGTGATGTAATGATATACATCAAACTGTGTTTTCTGTAAGTTACAGATCCATTCATGTGTTTGTTTTAAGCAGACATTATGAGACCAGTGATGTCTAAGGACCTAATGAAGTTCGAAATTTAGCACAAGTCTGAAATTTAGCTTGGCAGCGCCTCAGACAGGACGTGAGCTGCCAGCGCTCCCTCAGAACAGCACGTGGCATAAATAGGGCATTTTGAAAGACGTAAAACCAAGGAAGATAAAACGTGATCTTTGGGAAGACAGATGCAGGGAAGCATAAAATCGTGAGGAAACAAGACACGCTTCAACCTCATGAGTCATTTTTATACATTTAGTACTCTGACTCCAGCTAAGTTTGTTATGTGGGGCTTGAAAATGAAAACCAAGCGAGGCTCAGCATGAGTGTGAGACACCTGTGAGCGCCGGTGCGATGTGAACAGAGGGGTGTTCGCCTGCCGGCTGTTCTGAGGGAGGCCTCGAATCAGCACAAAATAAGAACAGATTGGGGAATTGATGTGGGTTAAAACCAACTGTGCATCGGATACCAGATACTTACACCAGCTTTTTCTTTTTTTTTTTTTTTTTTTTTTTCAGTTTAGTTTTAACCAGTTCACCACTGTTCTTTACCACACATGTTTGTACTGGTTCAAAGAAAAATAATTGAAGAAGCGGAACAGACACACAGATCTAGAATCACAGAATGTCTTGGGTTGGAAGGGACTCACCAGGATCATGGAGTCCAACNGCCCCACTGACCCTCCCTGCACATCTTCTGCCATTCCCTGGGTTCTGTCCCTGCAGCCTTCACAAGGTCTCGTCTCAGTGTCCTCCTCTCCAGGCTGAACAAACCTGCCATGACCTAAAAAGTTAAAATAAAACTGGGACGGGGCGGGGGGGGGAGGCTGGAAACCCGTCTGCTGAGCATCACGACCTGGCTGCCGCCTCCGGAGCCGCTCAGCTCCACGGGCCCCCTCAGCGGGAACTCGGCCTGAAGCGCCGCGGGTCCCGCTCCCCGCGGGTCCCACCGGCCGGAACGCGGCCGCGGGGCTGCGGGACGGGGAGCTCGGGGCGGGCCCGGAGCTCCCTCAGTGCCGCCCCGCAGGGCCCCGCCGCGCCGGGCGGGAACGGGCCGTGCCCCGCCGGGCGGCAGGGGACGCTGTGCCCGGCTCGGCCGCGGCTCCTCAGCCGGCGGGCGGGGCCGCCGCCATGGCGCTGCCCGTGCTCTCCAGTTCGGGCGTCGGGTTCCGGCGGGTCCTGGCGCATTTCCCTCAGGAGCTCAGCCTGGCCTTCGCCTATGGGTCCGGAGTGTTCCGGCAGGCGGGCTCCTCGGCCGGGCACGGCGAGGTGAGCGCGGCGGCCTCCCCCGGGTCCCGCAGCCGCCGCGGGGCGGGCGGGCGGGCCGCTCCGGGCCGTGTGTACCGGCGGGAACCCCCCGCATCCCCGTGAGCCGGCGGAGCGGGGTCCCGGGGGACGGTCCTGGCGGCCCTTCCATAACGGTGTGTGGGGCGGGCCCGCGGGCCGCGTGTCTGCGCCCTGTGCCGGGCCCTGCCGAGTTACAGCGTGTGCGGCTCGCTCGCTGAGCCCCGTGTGGGGGCGGCTTCGGCAGAGCGCTTCACACATTCCAGGGGCATCCTCGGCCATTCCTCTTCGCTTGGGGGTCAGGCTGCTTGGAAATAGTAAATTTTGTGTGTTTGTGTGTATGTGTTTGACCATTTAAAAATTGTTCGTACACAGTGTCATCATCATGGCTTGCCTTCCAAGCATTCCTCGCCGTTGTGACTTTAAATGTGTCTGCATTCTTCTTTCTGAACAGAGAAAAAGAGGGCGATAAGAATTTCAGAGTTCTAACAGCATTTCATCCTCATGCAAAATAATGGGGAAAAAAGCTAGTAAACAGACCATCTTATTACTATTATAATGTTAAGTGATTAGCAGAGATGCGAGTGAGCCGCAGGAACAGATCGGCCTGATGAATTTGAAGCAATGTCACTGCAATTATTGTGTGGTTTAGGTGTGAGCTGTAAACTGTGAGCTTGGCTATGTGCGGGGAACGTGTGGGCTGGCTTCTCCAGACTAGCAGGGAATGCGTTGTACATTATAAATCTTTGGATTGTTTTGTTGACAAGAGCAAGTGAATATACAAGTGCAGTTTCTTGCTGCTCTCTCTTAGCTGACTTGATCCGCTCACCTTTACCAATTCATGCCCTCGTGTATTAGCAACAGTTGTGATCCTGAATGATGGAGATCTCATTGTGTGCTCCCTTGTTTTGGAGGGTTGAAGGTCAGTCGCTTCACCAGGAAAATTTTGGACCGTCTCTGCTAGACTGAGCAGAAAACATACAATTTTGTCACAATCTCTAAACTTTATTTGACATGAATGCTTGTGCTTTGGATTTATTTTTTTTTTTCTTGTGAAAAGTGAGTAAGCTGGTGGTTCAATACTCTGTGTATCTTAGATTGATATGATTCACAGTGGTTGCTTCCTGACATATAAACCCTAATGCTTTTTTTCTTCATCCACAGGACAATATGCTGGACTTTGTGTTTGCTGTTGATGATTCTGTGACCTGGCATATGATGAACTTGCAAAAGAACAGGAGTCATTATTCCTTCTTAAAAGTTTTTGGGCCAAAACAGATAAGTAGTATACAGAGCTATGGAGCAGGGATTTACTACAATACCTTAGTGCCATGTAATGGTAGGGTAAGTACAAATAGTTTGAGTAAATAAAGTAAAATGTTTGTGTGTGAAGTATTGATAAGCCTAAAGCAGATTTCTGTGCAGGAAACAAATTTTGTAGATTGTAACTGAATTTAGCTTGTGCTATCTTCAGTGTTTATGTCTCAAACTTTCACAAGCAGCATATTAATTAAAAAGCAAGCAGAGCAGCTGCTCTTGCACTTTAGAAATGCGAGCAATGCTTGGCATTTGCAACTAAAGCACTTCAGAAACTGGATTCATATTCCTCATTGCTTGCTGTCTGCCAGTTTTGGTGGTTGTGAAATGTAGCATGTGGGGAAGCGACCTTAATTTCAGCAGTTGACCATGTAGTAACAGCAAAGTGGATTCTTACCGTTTGACATAAAATGCAAATAGTTAACACAGCAAGTAGGAATTGACAGCTGTGTCGTTTAATGGCTAACATCCTGAGCTGTGAAGCTTGGGTATAATTAATAACTAATTAATTTAATGCAAGTCCTACCCCTGCATCTCTGTGTTTGGTAAGGAGAAGTGTGGACAGGACTCAGGGGAGGGAAACACTGTGTCTGTCTTGGTGTTAATTTTCAGTAACTTTTGTCATATGGGAACAAACTGTACTTAGGGAAAGCAAGTTATTTTAGGAAGGATGGGAAATTAAAGACAGTTGTGGAGAGATGCCATGTGAGCAATATATAGCTCACTGAAGTTTCTCAGAGCATCCCTGATTGCAATAACGACGGGTATGAGTCAGAATTCTTCATTTAATGTTGGATTGGTAGATAAAGTGGTCTGTTACCTGCTTGCTGTTTTATTTAGAGGCATCTATATGGAGAAAGAATTTGGAGTTTAAACCTTGGTCTCTTCATGTAAAAAGGGATTTTGGATTTTATTTTAAGGACCAATCATCTTTGCTATGAAATTCTGTTCTTGTCTCTTCATGCCTTTATCTGATGTTGTAATGACTCAAAATTACAGTCTATGGTCTCCTGTCACCCAGAAATCCTGAAGTTGGCTGCCTTGCTGTGCTGATGATCTTTAGAAACTCAGGAAGTGCAAATGCATAAGAAACAGTTGAAAGTTCATATTTTTTTCCAGTTACATTAAATGAACTACAAAATCACAATTTGTTTTCTAACATCAAAGAGCAAAAGAAAAAGCCCCCTGATGCACCCCAATAACAGGACACATAAATGTCTGGTTTTGTTTATTTAAGATCTCTGACAAACTATTTCTTGAGTGTTTTCAATATCATAAAGGATACTGTGGATTATTCCAACTATTGTAGTGTTTGGCTGGTACAAAACCACTCATAACCTTTCCAAAATCTTCTAATGAATATTTGTATTTTAATGTTCAGGTCTCTTCAGTGGCAATGTCTGTCTAGACCACATTTCTTTGGGATTTAGTCTTTTGCTTTACTGACTGATCCTGAGGTGACTTTATTGTATCTTTGATTATAGAAAGGATCTTAGAGGGTTCTGTGCATCTTCCTGTTCCACTTTCTTTTTTTTAACAGAAGTTTGTATGTAAATAGGATTTTTTTTTTGCCACCTGTGTTCATGAAAACATTTTTAGTGTTTTAATGTTATGCGTCCTTTTTTTTTAATTGGAGGTATGTGTTTCTTAGAATTAACGGTTATAGTAAGTAGTTAAGTTTAATGTAGTGAAAATGGTGCAGATATATGGTTTTTCAACAGTCTTTATTTTGCTTTTTTTCCAGATGATAAAATATGGTGTAATTAGCACCGATACCCTGATTGATGATTTACTTCACTGGAAAACCCTTTATGTTGCTGGACGCCTACAAAAACCGGTAAGGGTTAGTCTGTTCAGTTATCTGTCTTGAAATGCAGGAAATTACAGGGCTGGAAAATTCTCGGTTGTAGTTTTCCCTGTTGAGGATCTGTGTGTCAGTTCTGAACAAGTGATCTGCCCTGATTGAGGGCTCTAGTCCTAGAGGGGTGGTCTCTCAGAAAGCAGGTGAAGTGTAATCCTTAACGATATCCTGTGTTAATGTGAAACAAACTAAAGGTAAGTAGATTAATCAGTTTTCTGCCTGTAGTAAATCTTGCATAACTGGACTGTATTAACTCAAAGTCCTCTTAATGTTAAATGCAATATTTACCTTTTATAACAAATCATGGGAGTCACCAAAATTTAACACAGTTAAATAATGGAAATATTGAAAAATGAAAGCTACTTTGCTGTGCAGTTGCTGTCTAGTTCATTGTATTGTTAAAATATCTATAATTGAATGAACCATATATTAAGCAAGTGGTTTTTTCTCCTCGATGTTTGTATCATAAAAACCCGAGGTCTTTGCTTTCCCAGGAGTGCCTGATTCAGTGTGCTTTCAGCAGATGGCAGCAGCGCTAAGTTAAAATTGCTTTAGAGGGGAGGGGGGGGAAAGAACAAACTCTGTTCAAGGCTTTAAACAGAAGTTAATTACGCTTTTAACTAAAATGTTGAGGTGAAAGCTTGAATAGATTATCTCAGCGCTGCTGCCTCTAGGGATGTATTATAGCATGATACAGCTTAGAACAGCTGTTATCTTTATAAAGAATGAAACTTAATACATTGAGAAAAATAAGGGAAGAATTCTGAATTTCACGTTAACAATGATTAGGGAGTATTTTCAGTGTAGCTGCATTTGCTGCTGCTTTGATTTATTTTAGGATTTTTCATCTTCTGAGTATATATAAATTGCTTCATAACTTTGATTAAATTCAATGGGAGTACATACTTGCACAAGAAGGAAGAATTTGGTATTTTGTTTGGTTGTTAACAAGGCAGTGTGTTAACAATGCATATGTGTTTAATCAATTAAAGAAGAAATCAGTCCAGATTATTTTCATAAGGCTCACAGGAATTTGCATTGAGTAAAGACTGCGAGACTTAAACTAGGATTGGACCAAAAGATTACATGGTCAATGTTTAAGCTGTCTGTTCCTGTAGAATCTATAAAATCACTAGCTAGGATTTTGGGTGTTACACTATGTTGACCAAAAATGACCAAATAATTGTTTAGATCTGTTATATGAGTTTCAAATATCTGCATCAATTTGATGCTTTGATACATATGTGATAAGTGGTAGTAACAGAAAGCTTTTTTTACCTCCTTAAAAATGTACAATAAGTCTCTTTTGGAAGGGAGACAGGGTTAAGTTTGTTTTCTTATACACTATAATCTCTTGCATACCATTTGCCGTTTGTGCGAGCTCCGGATGCAGTTGTCTGAAGCCAAATTAATATTGTTGAACGGTTCGGGAATTTCCTCCTCACACTCGTACAGAGGAGGAAGAGCTCAGCGCCTTTCTGGTGTCCCATTCCAGAGCTGTCACTGCGAGTGAAAGCCATCCAAGCTATTCTAGCACATGAGCTAAAACATTTGCTCTGGCTTGAAAATTTGGCTTTATTTTCACTGGAGGTTTTGTTTCTTTTATGAGCTGCTTGCCTTGACCGAGTAATCTTTCCAGAATGTTTGGCAGAGTAGATGGAGTTTGGAATTGCCACTTAGAAATGCTGACCTCTCTTCCCAGGCTCTTTTGTGTCAAATGTTTATTGGCTCTTCATCCTACGTGAAATTTGTAGCCCTGGTTAGCTAAATTCCCATTTAACTGCGTTGAAAAATTGAATAAACTTTGTTGTAATTTTTGTCTGTAACTGATGGGTCTCCTGAAAAAAAAAAATGCTACTGTACCTAAAAAGTAAAATAAATAAGCACAGATGACACATAATTGCTTTTCAGAGGAAGAAGATTTTTAAAAGCATCTGAAGCGTTATGGATTTTTTGTTGAACATAGAGTATAAGTAATTGCTTTAGTATACAAAGGTGTATTTACAGTTGTCCTGGAGGAACTATTAAGAGAAGGAAGTGTTTAATAAATTGAAGTGAGGTGAGAGTGGCGTATGAATAGTGTGTAGCAATATCTTGTACTTTTTAGAGAGGTCTGGGGAGTTGTAGTTTTTCTATATTATAAAAATTCCCATGAAGGGGAATGACAGAGCACATATTTGTTCGCAGAATTTTTCCATTGTCCAAATCTGTAAAAACTTTTTTTGAAAGGCAATGGAAAAATCCCCTGATCGTGTTATATAGCAGAGTGTGGATGTGGCTGACTGAATGGCGAACAGGAATAGTGCTTTTGACACCTTTCATTCTATAATGAGATTCTCTTTGTATATTTTGTCTTTGTGTACACTTGCCTGCAGTGTTTTGTGTATGAATTTCCTAGAAGTGAGATAGTACATTTCGTAGTTTCAACTGTTTTGATGGCTGAGAGTCATGCTCATTTATAAAATCGAATATATCCCTCATTTAAAATATTTAATCATTTAAAAATCTCAACTGTGATGTTAGTTAACTGAGTTCTCTGTATACTGTAAAATCAGAATAAATGGGATTCTTTTTTCCCCCTTCTGTGATCAGAACTGTTGTTCTCCGTGCTGTGAAAAAGCCTTCCTTACCTTTGCTCTTCTTTCAGTTTTACCCCAAGAATCAACATTAGTCCTTGTCGCACCTGGGTGATAACTATTGCATTCTGTCTTTCTGGGAGATTTCTAGCTATCTGAACTGTTTAAAATTTGTTCAGAAGTGGTATCGCTGCTGCACTGTTTTGTGCATTTAAATTTTGAAGCCTAGGATATTATTTCCCTTTGAAAAAATTCTGGTTTGTGTTAGGGAGTATTCTTAGCAAAGGAGATTATTCCTTTTACTTCACTAAAGCGAGTCTGTATGCAGTCAGTAAACTTCTCCCATGGTTTTCGAGGAAATAAAATTTACTCTGGGCTCCTTGGCAGATGAATATTTTGTATTTTAATGTGTTTTATCACTGTCTTTTATTTTAAGGCTAAAAATTACAAAGTAATTTGCGGGAGAAGTTAGGAATTCTGAAATGTTTGCTTGTACAGCGAACTCTTTGTTCTTAAAATTAAAAAGAGCGGGAAACATCCTTCAAAAATCCACGCTGGGCCAATTCCAGACTAACGAATAGATCTGATGTTAGGCAAGCTCATGCTTTAGTGTGGAATGATTGAAACAAGCAGCCTGTATACTGTTGCATTCACCACCGTATCAGAATGAGATATCGTTCTGGTTTTGTCCTTCTTAGAGATGTCACCGTCATTAAAAATTGCGTTCTGAATCTAGTGTTGGCCAGCCCTGACGTTGCTTTGTCAATGTCCTTTCCATCACGAGAGTTTTGTGTAGCAGATATGTCTGATTCTCTTTTCGTGTTTATGTGTTGGTTTGGGGGGTTTTGTTTGGTTTGTTTTTTCCTCACCTTCAGTAACAAAGTATTTACCTTCCTAAAGGAAAACATTTACTTGAAGGGATACCTGAGGTGTTTCAGGTTATATTTGGAGACAGAATTTCAGGTAATACTGCAACGCGTTTGTGTGTGAATGGGCATTTGGGAGAAAAAACAAGTTGGATACAGTTGTTTATAACCGCCAGTGAGTTTGCAATTTTTCTAGAGCAAACAAATACGAAGAAGCTGCCATTTATAAGGAAGACAGAATTGTTT
Source organism: Pampusana beccarii (assembly GCA_013399365.1). Taxonomy (NCBI): domain Eukaryota; kingdom Metazoa; phylum Chordata; class Aves; order Columbiformes; family Columbidae; genus Pampusana; species Pampusana beccarii. The sequence continues at coordinate 161,610 of VWYH01009562.1, read as the reverse complement.
AACAAGAATGCTTCCAATTCAAGACAGAGACTCACAACAGGCAGGTATTCTGGGGAGAGTTGTTTCTAAGAGCATAGTTTGCCGTCTTGTAAACCAGACTGGCTGCTTCTGTCTCATGTTCTCTAATAATATGTTTCTATATTCAGTCCTTACTGAAGATCTGCTCTTTATTTCAGTATATTTCCATATCCTAGGTGACTGGATTTTGTAGTTGGTCTTGGAAGAGATTGAGTGTTTCCTGAAAATAAACTTTTATTTGTGGCACTTAGAAGCACTCAATTTCAGTGATGTGAAGTTCACATTCTGCTCATACAAAATGCAAAATAAAGCCCCGCTTCTTCTAGAAGGACAACTAATGTCTAAGAAACTACTTGAAGCGTATGACAGAGGAGTCCTTTATTTAAAAAGAAAACAATAGAATGAAGACGAATGGAAAACTTACCTCTTTCTCTGGAATTCCATTGTCTTTCTGTGTGGCAGTGGTCTTTTTTTCCTTATTGCACAATCACATATGAAGTATTTCTGTTAGTGCGTTCTTACCGTTTGGATGAATCCTAGATTCATCAACAAAGGTGAATAGCTCTTCAGAGATGAGTTACGGCTGTTGCTTGTAGCAGTTCTGAACCTGTTTGTAAAAACAGCCTTTTGTACCAGACTGTTAAAAAATGTTCCTCTCTCTCCCACTGTGTAAACGAAAGGGGACACTCTAGTCTTTATTGTACCGTAATCACAGGGTCTAATCTTAAATAAATTTGTTATTTTTCATGTTGGATTGAGCAACATTTCTAGCTCCGTCTTCGGTAGCGCTTTCCTGACGTCTTCCTTCCCGTGACTTGGCTTTGCAGGTGAAAATCCTGACGCAGAATGAGAACAGCAAGCTGCAAGCTGCCCTTGTGAGCAATCTGAAGAGTGCGGTCACAGCCGCCTTCCTCATGTTGCCAGAGAGCTTCTCTGAAGAAGATCTCTACATGCAGATCGCAGGACTCTCCTATTCCGGTTAGTATACGGTGAGGAGCAAAGCTGTAGTTGGAGCTGTTGTACCGCAGGCTGACATACAACAACTCACCTACTTTTTGCTTCGTGCCTACGCTGTTGCGTGCTTTAATAACTATATTTTAATGCTGTGTTACACAGCAGCTCGGAAAGGCTAATTGTGCTTATTCATAGAAAATAGGTATAGCAAAACTTCTTACACGTGCTTGATTTATGAATAGCTAAGTATGGGTGATTAAATATGGTGAAATGTTGGATTTTGTCTTTTTATATGGATTTTATTCTGGTTTTAATGGTTCAAAACATTGAGAAAACTTTTACTTTCCACTCTCAGTGTAACAATTCATCTGATAGTCTGACCCATGCTTTGTTATCTCTTTGAATATGCTGTGTTTAAAGTTCTCATTTTGTTAACTTAAAGATCCAGATTATGTTTCTTCAGTGTACATTTAACACTCACCTCCTGGTTGGTATTTTCTAACCTTTCTTTAGTAAGAGAATTTCTTCCTTTCTTTAGTGATTAAATTGGTATGAATGGACATGGAAAAAAATTAAGAAATTACTCCAAATGACTCTTCAATACGAGATTTGATTGTTACAACTTAATCCAGCATTGCAGTTTAAATTTTGATCTCCTTAATTAAATCACTGCGAACAAGTTCGGTTGGAGTTGTATTTTACACAGCACTTGCTTTGCTCATATAGCAATGCGAGTTTGCTTTGAAATGAAAGCACAGGTGGGCTGGCAGGGTTTATGAACCGCCCCTTGGTTCTCCTGAGGGGTGTTCCTGTTCCTCACCTTGCACTTCTCTGCTCACTCTGGCCTGCAACTTGTTCAGCTTTTCTGTAGCAGTTTCCGAATCGTGTTCTGTTTGCAAGCGGCAGTCAGAGGGTACTCACAGCTCAGGGTTGCTAACCAGGGGTGTTTGCTGCAGGCCTGCGTTCCTGCCCACCTGAAACCTCTCCAGGAATGGCATTAGATTCTTGGTGAGCACTGCTGACCGAGATACTATTTTATTGATTCTTTGAAACAGTGCAATTAACCAAAAAGGTGGGAGATCAGCTGCCATGCTGTGAGAAGCTTGACGTTGGTTCCACTGGGTGAGCAAAGCTAAAGCAATAAGGCTCCCAGTCGGGAATGTTCGAGAGAAGAGCTGTCAATGACATGTTTGTGGTTATTTTATTTTGCTACCGTTTTGTTAAGTCTTAAACTCTTCGGAGGGTATACTAATGGACAAAATTGATTTTGTGTGTTACTCCAAGCAGTCTCCTTGGAGACCGCCGAAAAGAGTTGTTCGTGCTTTAATTTGGAAAATGTTTATCCTTTTATTTTTTTCCTGCGTTTTTTTGAGAGCGGTGAGTCCATTCCATTTATAGGGGAAGTGTTTGTTTTGCGGCTTGGCATAAACTGAAATAAAGCAAGTCGTGCTAGCGAGCTGCCACCTTGCAACAGCGTTTGTCTCCTGGGTGTGGGCTGATGGATTGCTTCGGGATCTGTTGTGTTGGTGTGTGCTGCACTGAGCCTCCAGCTCCCGGCTGGTCACCCTGGAAGCCACCGGGTAGTGCCCGACAGAGGTGGATGAGCCCTCTGTTACAGACTGGCTGTATTTTTACTTATTCTCCTTGAACTTGTCAGTCATGGATCGTAAAAGTGAAAAGGTCAGTAACGTAACAGTGGTGTTAAAAGTAGCTGGTTTTTGAAACTACTGATAAACTACGTGGCTAAGAGGAAAAGGCGGTGCTGTGATCTTACTGTGGCTGCCGTTAGCTGTACTCCAGGCACTGCCCTTGAAATGCAGAGACAATGGAAATTGTTGTCTTTCAGTATTGGAAAATTGAAGGTTTTTGTTTCTGGATACAAAGTATTGGGGCTGGTCGATCTGTTTAGTAATCTCTGAACCTGATGTATTGTTGCAAATAATGTTACTGTGTTACTGCTGCTTTCCAGGCTGACCTTGACAGCTGGAATTTTTTTGTTTGTCCGACTGAAAATGTGAACAAGTGGGTTGATGACATTACAAAGTGTCAGAGGCCACAAAACAATTCTGAATCTGATTTTTCTGTTCTTAAAGGTATTTGAATAGCGAGCCTTATTATGGATTTTAGAGACGTTGGTAGAATTGGAGAATAAAGTTTTAGGTGACGGCTTTGTACTATGTTGGTTTCCGTTATATTCTTCTTTGGGTTTTGAGGGTTTTTTTCCTGATGAATTAACTGTTTTTCTTTTCTTGACTAGGTGATTTCAGAATGGTAATAGGAGAAGACAGATGGAAAGTGCAGAACATAGTGAAACCCAATGTTCCCCATTTTCAGAAGCTGTACAGCAACATATTGCAGGACTCCCCTCAAGTGGTGTATAAGCACCATCTGGGAAGGCTAGAGGCAAGTTTTCTTCTTCCAAACATGTTTAAAACAAGCGAGTGGAAGTGCTTTATCACGTTGACAGAAGGCAAGAATTATGCCATACACTAAGGCGAGCATTTGTAGTCATTGTACTTGCTATTTGTTATGTTTCTGTTGTTTAGTTAATTCTGCAACCAGAAGACTTGCCTTAAATACCCGGCTCTGCATATGTAGTGACTACTGCTCATTTGCTTTGAATATGGGCACAGAGCGAGAGCCCTAGCAAGGGAACAAGAGAAGATAATTTAAAAACGTATGTTCTAATGACTACCATATGGAAACAACCTTCCAGGAAGTGGTGAATAAACATATGGTTTGTGTTAAAAAGACTGGGCCAGAACTTAGAGGTGCAACTTTCTGTAGTCAAAAACTGCATCTCACAAACAAACCCTGCAGTGCTAGTTACAAAGATCAGTTGACTAAACCCAGAGAAAATTCTGCCATTTTCTTTAAATACCTATACTAAAACAATTTTTTTTTCCAAGTATTTGGGAAACAGGTATCCAAAATGAGCAGTATCTTGAATTTTGTCTTTCTGGCATGAGGTGTAAGTGTAACATTGCGATTAGGGGAGAGATGCCACAATCAGGGGTCCCATAGCAATTTTTCCTCTTGGAGGGTACATGTCTGTGTGTGAGTGTTCAAGTGCAATTCACATTTCAACATGAAGTTGCAAATAGCAAACTCATGGACGTGGGTATCTATCCGCGAGTCACCTTGGTAATTATCTCACAAATGTCTCATTTCAGGATGTGCCTTTGTTAGAAGCTGAAGTACATATATAAGCAAACTTAAAATACAGTAACCAATTTTACTGCAGTGCTTTGGAGTACAGTGTAGGCAGATCTGCATTATACCGCAGCTGTCTCCATGTTTTCTCATCCACGTGCTTTTGAACAGTTTAGTAGAAGAAGTATTTAAATGAATTTTGAAAAGAATCACTCATGCTTCCTCCAAGAAAATGCCTGCTTAGAATAATACTCCCAGTTGTGTTACCTTTAAACAAATCCTGGTAGCAGACTACTGCTTTATTCCTCACACCTTGGTCTGGTTATTGGCAGTTATAACCCAGAGTGAAGAGGGTAACTGCTCTCAGAGTGCTGTTTAATGCGGAGCAGAAACCCCTTCTTCAAGTATGCGTCTTCAAAGTTACAGAGAAAATTATTTCTTAAAAGATTCCACGAAAAAAATTGAAGGCAGACCCTAGTTCTTATAGTTCTGGTTCAGGCGTGGATGTGAAGAGCTGCGTGTTGTCGGCTCCCTCTGTAGTCAGTGTGTGATTCATCTGGATGTCATTTTCTCCCCACTGAGTAAGGGGAGTGTATAGGGCAGCTGAACTCCTGTCTGATGTCTCCAGGAACTGTCTAAAATCTTGTGTGGGAGGAGTTGAACTCTTCACATTTTTTGTGATCTGCTCCATTATGCATTTTTCAGGACTTGTGCTTACATTTTGTATAAATGAATCACAGGATCACAGAATGTCAGGGATCGGAAGGGACCTGGAAAGCTCACCCAGTGCAATCCCCCCGGAGCAGGAACACCCAGCTGAGGTCACACAGAAGGTGTCCAGGCGGGTTTGAATGGCTGCACAGAAGGAGACTCCACAACCTCCCTGGGCAGCCTGGGCCAGGCTCTGCCACCCTCACCATGAACAAGTTTCTTCTCCTCTTTCAGTGGAACCTCCTGTGTTCCAGTTTGCACCCATTGCCCCTTGTCCTGTCACTGGTTGTCACCCAGAAGAGCCTGGCTCCATCCTCCTGACACTGCCCCTTTCCATATTGATCCCATCAATGAGGTCACCCCTCAGTCTCCTCTTCTCCAAGCTCCAGAGCCCCAGCTCCCTCAGCCTTTCCTCACACGGCAGATGCTCCACTCCCTTCAGCATCTTGGTGGCTGCGCTGGGCTCTCTGCAGCAGTTCCCTGTCCTTCTGGAACTGGGGGGCCCAGAACTGGACACGATATTCCAGATGTGGTCTCAAGTGTGTACAGGCCTGCATGTTGGTATCATTCTACTCAAAAAAGGGTCCTTGAATTTCTGATTTAGACTGGAAAATGTGGAATGCATGTTTCCTTCAAATTACACAAACCAGATGTGGTTTGAGCTTAAAACAGAGTAAATGGGTTTTTTTCAAGCTAAACTTGAAATGTGTGTATATAGATTGAACTGAGCTAAGTGGTCTTTTGGGAACTCTTTTTTCATTGTAGTGTGCTTATGTTTCCAAAGGAAATTGTATAGAGCAGAAATGATCCAGTTTCAGTGAAATGTTGCTTGCAAAGGCAGCAAGATCGTGTGTGTACATTAGTCTTCCCTTGGATAAAAATTAACGCCTTTGCATTGAGTGAGGTTCAGAACTGAGATACTGCATCTCCCAGTGCTTGGGTAGTTTTCATTAGCATTATCTAGAATTTTTACAAGTGAAAACGATCGTGTTCTTTAACCTCTGACAAATATCACAAAGATAACCGGAACACTTGACTGACTTATTTGAAAAAGCGAACTTACTTTATTAACACTGAATGTTTTTCCGGTCTTACTTTTTATAACGTTCAGATTGATAAAAGTCCAGAAGGTCAGTTTACACAACTAATGGCTTTGCCAAGGACTCTGCAACAAAAGATAACTTCTCTGGTAGGCCCTCCTGGAAAAAACAGAGATGTGGAAGAAATTTTATTGCAAGTTGCCCATGACCCTGACTGCGGACTTGTGGTGCATCAAGGTAAGCCTAGATCAGCGTCTATAATCTCCTTAAAGACATTATAGGTATACAGACTTATTGTACGTGTTCTTGGAGTTCAGAAGGATGATTTAGAGAGAAGGAAGACAAAAACAAGAGATTAGTGTTGAGATGCATTCCTAAAAGTACAGTTTTGTATTTGGTTCATTGCAAACAGGTTCTCTCAAATACTAGCAAATAGCATTCCTGCTGATATAGAAAGATATGTTTTGGTTTGGATTCTGAAAGGAGTAATCTTTAGGAATTCGTGTGGCCTGCTTAGAACATGTAAGTCTGTTTGGGATCCTTACACCTTCAGGATTTAACTTCATCTTAATACTAAACTATATATCCTATGAGTCATACATTACAATGCTGAGCTGATTTTCTAGCTGGCTGGTGTTACCTTTCTCAATTTTGATGGTCCAGGTACGCGAGCTCTGGTGGAGAACTCAGGCTCTGAAGAAAAAGGCTGAGGTGTTTCTCATCGCCACAGCCTCTCAGAGCCGTGATAATGCTCATACAACAACTTAAAGCTTATGCTGCAGACATCAGTATTTTATTACTCTGCAGAAAAATGAAAACGTTCAGTACTTGAAGAGTCCTTTATATCTTTAAAGAACTTGGCACATTTTAGTTCCAGGTGGCCGATTTTGCAAGCTCCTTGAGCACAGCAGAAGCTGCCTAGATGCCTTCCTGCCCCACCCCTACTCCCGCACTTTTTATTCCTGTGCGATATTGTATCCTTCTTACTTATTAATGGATTACCCTAAGCCTTCTTCTTCATTATAGAAGTAGCTTTGAAAGAAGAATTTTAAAATATTTGAAATTATATTCTACAATCTAGTCAATGCAGAGGAATAACTTTCAGTTTAGAAGAATAACTCTAAGACTGCTGCATGTCTACATTTTAAAGTATTTAGTAACGTATAGTGGTTTTGTTCTGCACATATCAACATGCTTTTATATGTATGTGTTAAAACAGATAAAACAATACTTTTCAAAAAAAGGATTTATCTACTATCCCATTAATCCCTGAGAACCACTGTACAATGAGAACTGAATGTGGTAAACAAGCCTTATCTACAAAAGCTGATGATTTTAGAAGGGCAAACAAGCCCTGCCCAAGATGAGCATCTCTGCTTGATCAGAAAAGTGCAAAATCCCAATTTCATCTTGAAATAAACAATGAGTATAACTTGTTCTGCTATAGGAAGTTAATGTGACAGCACTTAAGTGAAACAACTCTGAATTGCTTGTGACAGGTCATCTTAGTAGATAAATAATGGGAACACTAAATGAGTTAATTTGATCAATTCCTACTGGTTGTTATCTGTTTTAATATTGATTTTGGGTTGGGGTGGTTTTTTTTGGTATGTTATATAAAATAGCTCAGAGAGTATTTTCAATTAGTGTGACAAAGCAGAACAGAAACAAACGTTCTCGGCTTAAGTGTGTGTTTGGCTTGATTGTGTAACTGGAAAAACGTTTAACTTTTGTGTCTGTGTTGGAGGATAAAAAAAGTGCCCACAAAACTGCTAAGATGGGTAACATCTGCGTGCTTTTCTATCTGCAGGCATTTCGGGAATTGTGAGATCTTCCAGCATAGTGCAGAGCGCTAAAACCATCCTGACAGCTGGTAAGAATGTGTGGGATTTCTATCAACAGAGGCCTTCTGATTTCACAAAGTAAAAACAACAGGGCCCCAAGACTGTCTTCTTACAAGAGTTTAAAGAATAAGCTTTTGGGGTGTTTAATTGAAAACCCCTGCAAAATAGAAGTAATACTTAAAGCAGAAGCTTTATATAACTATTGAGAAATTGTAAAATGCCAAAAGGAATTGGAGTCTATATGGCCTTAAACAAAATCCCCCAACAACCAAAAAGTAACAAAAAACAACTGATTTAAATTTCATTTCATATATGGGCCAGACTTGGCTCATGTGCACTAATTCTGCTCTTTTTGTTTTTAAAAAAGGAAAAAATACCACTTTATAATTCGCTCTGGCTTTCCACGTGTGAGTGGATCCCTAAATGATCAGTACGTAGTATTTGCATCTTGTGTAGACTATGAGGTTATTTCATCATAAAATAAAGGAGGGGATGAGTGTTGCGGGAGAGAACTCGGACAGGATCCAGTGTTTCTGTTGGGCTCAGAAGGCACGTGTATATTTGAAGACATCACGTCTTCCAAACTGAGCGTATACTTAGTGAGGATTGGATATAACTGCAGCTCTCATACTGCAAAACTAATTACTTGAGAAAAAGAGCTGAGTATTACAAAGTCAATGTGAGAGAAGGTATAAAAGGACTTGCTTGTGTAGAAACGTGGGAAAACTGGGGATGCTTTTCAGCTATCGGAGTCTTCTGAACTGAATGAAATTTGCTGCCAGTTACCTAGCTGGAGCTTCAGCCTGTTTTCTGAGTTCTGCAGTAAATCTCATTTTAAGGTGCCCTAATTTTGACACTTTAAAAAGCTGAAAGCACTGCAGCTCAGTTAAAAGACAGACTTAAGACCTGAGCATTCATTTACTTAAAATTCCAATTAGGAAATAGTCTTAATTCCTGCCAAGTGAAAAATCCTCGCTGCTAGCATGAAGTTGCTCGAATGATTTTCTGAACTCGTTCATATATATTCCTAATTCTTCCACAAAAGCCGTTCTATACAAACGATGCCATCACTGGTTTTAAAAGCAGCTGTGGAGTTTCCTGCTGGGCAATCCTTACCCAGACTAGAGCTGCTCTTCCCATTTAATGTTTGAGTTGGTGACTCCATGTGACACTTTTGTACCTCTTTGTAAAGAAATGCAAGTTACAGAGCTCAGGACCATTAGTGAGTCAAATAAGCAGGAACAGTTGTAGTTTTTATATGCTTCTGTTAATAGTCTGATTTTATTAACTGGAAGAATCATAACAAAACTATTGCCTAACATTGTTTAGGTGTGGAGAGAAGTGTTTCTGCTCTGTCAGATCATTTATGCTCCGCTTCCGTGCGTTCTGATAGACAGAACATCACCTCTGGGAATCATTAGCTCCTTTTGTGTGTCACGCGGTAAATCACTAAGGCCTATACTGTTCACAGGGCTTTTGGGAGGTCCTAATCCATCTTTTAGTAGGGCTTGCAGTTTTTACTGTGTTTTCTGTTTTGTGCCCCTGAAACTAGGTATCTATGAAATGCTATTTCTTACCTTTCTCTTAACTGCTTTTTGGTTTATATATAGTGTGATTTTTGTAGTTTTGTGTGTTGTTGTTGTTTGTTTGTTTTTTTGATTTTAAAGCAAACTTCAGTTGTCTTCTAACCAACTATTTACATAGACCAACACTTAAAAACATGTATTTTCTACCAGTGCTTCCGGCATTGAAAACGCAGTTTCATTCAGAGCAAAGCTATTGCGATCCTTTGCCTCCAACACAAGCCAGATTTGAGTGAGGCTCGGGAGACTTTAGTTTTCTTTTAGCATCATTTATTTTGTTTTATTTGAACCGTATTTATGCACTTCTGCCAGAATCTGGCCAAAACCATTAGCAACAGAATTCAGCATTGATCTTTTGGGGGTTACTTACAGGTTACACGCTGAGGGAAATCATTAGTAGGAGCCTTGGAATAAAAACCTACATTGCAGTTCATACTAAAGCAGAAATTCAATTTACCTGACGAGGGCTGTGACCTCAGTATTTTTCAGATGTGGTGGTTGTGTGGGTTTCAGTGATCTTCCCTGGAGTTTAGGAGGGAGAAGTTTAGGAGCTATTTAGGAGAAGCCTTTTGCCCATTTTTTTGGCTTTGTGGTTTGTTTTTTAATACTTCAAACATTTACAATTGAGTTTATGTTCAATCTTGCTGTGTCTTCTAATGAAGATTTTCTCCCAATCTCAGTTTCTTAATTTAAGAAAATCCGTCACTAGGGGTCAGGCATCATTGCTGTTCACCTGGCTTTGCCTTTTCTTGGGGCTCTTCTCAGCTGATATTTTTTTAGGTACACATTCTACGCAGACAAAACCATTGTGGCTCCTACATAGAAAGTGTTTGCTTGACTTGTGCACAGAATGTGTGTTACAGGAAAGTGCTGAGCTCTTAAATTTAATCCCTAAGGGTGTTGTATTTCTTTCTTCATTCTTTAACAGAATCTTGTCTAATGTTCTGTTCCCCGAGATCTCTTTTCACACTTCCTAGTACAGACTTCAGGAGAAGTGTTATGGCTCTGTCTGCAGTGCTTAAGTTAAAAATAGTAGTGAAAACAAGAGAATTATGAAAGAGATTCATTAAATCAGTGGCTCCGTTAAATAAGCTCTGTTGTTTTTTTTCTTGCTGTTCCTAGTTAACTGCACAAGTACTTTTGTCTTATGTCTGCTCGCAAAAGATTTAATCTTCATTACATGGCCATCGTTGTTTTTTAAAGGTAGTGGGGGACACAAGATGATTTCCTTAGCTGATTGTTTTATCTTAACAACAACTGAAATCACCACACTCTGGTCTGTAGCAGGGTAGTCCAATGTACAGCACATTTCTAAATTAAATGTGAAGTCAGGGCTAGTCGTTGCTGAGATGGCATGCTGTGTATTAACATTATTGGCAAGGAGAACAAGCGAAATAAAGAAATTCAACCCATTTAAGAGAAGCTTTTTCATCTTCCTCTGCCAGTGTGGTTTTGAAGTTGAGCTCCAGCTCTGTGTTTTTGTTTGTTGTTAGCTGCCCTATTTAGTTTTTGAAATGTGCCTGTGTATTTCTTTGAGTCTGTGGTGAGGTTGCCTCTCTGTTTCCCATTAGGGATGGCACCAGCGTTTGATTTATTTTCCCACATAGCCAGAGTCTGTGTGGTGTTTGGGAACCAGCTCTGAGGTTCTTATATTTAGCTCCTCTGAAGGAGACGTTGATACTTCTTTAGCTTAGATTTCTTCTTTATATCTTACTAGAAGGATGCTGCAAGCCTTGAAAATTTCCTATAAATAAAATAGTATGGATTAAATAATCAGTTGAAGCAGTTGTTCCAAGAGACTTTTCAGTTAGCACAAATGCTTGTAGCTGCTCTGAATAACGTTTGTTTTCTCGGAATTGGGATATTTGTATACTATGTCTTCGGGGACTTTTTTTTTCCTTTAACTATAAGGAACAGCTTTACATATAAAATATTCTGTAGATTTGTGGTAAGTGCTCTCCCCATCAGCTGCCTGAGCATATCACTGCACTTCACTGAATGTATAAAGTGTTGGCATGTATATGCATGTTACACTAACAATATAGAACTATTTGCCTCCACATGGCAACTCTTCAGAAGTATATGCATTAATCTTTCTTTTCAGGAGGAAATAAAGACTACTACAGCCAGGTGTACCTACTGGGGAACTTATAGCCACATTACTGTCTTATCGCACTAACACTTCCAAAACCCAACGTGGGACTGTTAAGTAAAACCAGATACAATGTATGTTTACACTGAAATGCTGTGGTCTTGATTCCATGTGCATCAGGTCTTTGTTCTGTATCATACAGTGGAAGAATCTAAAGGGGAGGTGGAACCACCAAGTCGCAGTTTCATAGCTGAAGTAGAAAGACATTTTCATGTGGTCCAACTGCTTCAGATTCTGAGACTGAGCCGTAATTACAGCCATCAACTTTTACTACAGATGTGACTCATCACCCTGAGGGCTGCTTTAGGAAACCAGCTGGATGTACAAACCTGTATTTTGCTCCATAGCGCGATGTGCCGGGGCAGAAATGCAAGCGCCTGATTCCGTCAGGCTGCGGTGGGTGGAGTTCTGCGTGGTGTTTGGGAAGTTCCCGTTTAATTCCTTACAAATTCCTTACAAAAGTTGAGTTTCTTGAAATTGCAATTAGAGACACAAGAAGTGCAAAACTGATTATATGCAGCATATTTGTTGCGATAGGCTTTTTCCTCTTGATCGTGTTCCTTTAGAAACAGAACATGCACTTTTCCTTATTACTGCCTACTCATTTGACTTGTGACTCTAGACTGCTACTCCTGAATGCATCTTTCATTTGAAGTATTTTATCGTCATTTGATTACTTTCTAAGGTCTTTTCAAAATCAAATATTATCATACCTTTTCTTTTTCCCCAAAAAAGTCCAGTGCACTAGATGGCTAAACCTGGGTCTAAGTTGCTTGTTTGTTCCAGAAGATCTTTCCTTGTGTTCTGATGTGTCTTAGTGTGTGACTTTTTGTTAAATTGCTTCTGTCTGCTTCTCGTCAGCCTTGTCAGGTACATCGTGTTCTATTAAATAAGATTGTACTAAGTATAATCTACCATACTTTTTAACCTGCGTGTATAAGTGTCAAAATTAAAGCTCTCTGCGCAGCATTAAAAACTTGCCTTTTCAGTTTTGAATTTGTAAGGGTGTGATTAGACTGTGCTGTAATCCGAAAAGTCCCTCTGTCTTTTATGTTGGGTTTTTTTAGTGTGTGTTTTGAGGTGTTTTTTTAATCTAAACAAGCTGGAAGGAGGACAAACAAGTAGCTCCACTGGCTAGGATCTCAGAACCCCAGACTAACAATATTTTGTCTTCGTGTTTCCAAATCCTCGCTGACTAACCCCAGCAAAAGGATGTATCTCTTTTACTCCAGGTCTGTAGGTGAAGGCTCATCCCCGGTCGAACTTGAGGAGGTGTTTTAACTCGACGGGTACACTTTACAGACTGGGTGGGAGTCATCCTCGGTCCCTTCGTATCTAACACTTGTGAAAGCTCGGGGGCAATGACTGCTGCAAAATCCTGCTGGATCTTTGTGAGAATGGAGGAACGCCTTCCTCGGTTGTGGGCCTGGTGCTGTGGGGTGGGATTTACCAAAGCCGAGTTTGTGTGGGCTGCTGTGGGATGGTGCTGGAGCCTGGCAGCTCTTCTGGCTTCGTGTGAGGTTTATTGTAACCAGGTGACACGCAGCTTACTCTGAAGCAGAATTGGTCCAGACAACCTCCCCGCGACAGGGTGTTCACACTGGTGTCCATGGGGTACTTCTGATATCAGCAGCATTGCCCAGTTATAGCTCTTTGTCATCACCTTGTTACTTTTGCTTCATTTGGTTCACCTGGGTATATCCCTTATTAATCTGGTTTTTGGTACCCCTCATTGTTTCAGTATTATCTTTTTTCACCTAAGGGCACAGATGTCATTTCATTATGCAAGTCGAGCAGTTTTATTCTCTTGCAGATGTGCTATTCTTTCAGTTTTCAAATGGTAGCTGCCATTAGTTAGGATGAGGCAATAGCAAAATATTAAAGGTGGTTATAACGTACTTTACAGCTTGTTGGTACCAGAGCAGATTTCCACCTCAACAGTGAGTGGCACATTTCGTGTGAAAAAAAACAGTGATCTTGTTTTCATTTTTAATTCACAAGCCTTTGCATAGCAACGCTCTAGGCTGTTTGTCCGAGGAGGCTGCGGGTGGTGTGCAGGGTCTGATGACGTTTAACCAAGATTGGCATCAGCGCGATGCTTCTCAGTCCTAACTGCGCAGAATTGCTCTGCGACAAGTGTCTGAGGTACAGCACCAGACAAGGCTCGCTAAATTCAGAGTAGCAGAAGAAATTGGAAGGATAAGGTTTGTTGCCTACCAGCTGTTCATCTTGTGTTGGCTCGGGGAGGGTCTGCAGGACAACACAGGTGCTTTAAAAGCCTTCCTGTATTTAGCATTTAGGAGCAATGATGTAAATTAAAGTTTCCCTCTCTACTAGTTCAGAGCTTTATCACTAATCTCTACTTTTGCTACACCGTGGTCGTTGTCTACATAATGTGCTTGTATGCAACATCGTCAGGTGTTCAGAACAAACCAGTTCTATTTTGCATGCTTTGATACTATTACAAGTATTTTTTTTGTGTCATTATTTACTGTGTTATGAATGTGACAAAGGTGTTTGCATGTCTGCCTGATAAATTAGGTTGTCATTCTTCTAGGGAAATAATGTAATAGGAAGCTAGTATTTGAGTTAGCCTTTCTAAATGTTGATATTTTCTGGGTTTTGTTTTTTTTCTTCTTTTTTTTTAGGAGCAAAGAAATCTGTAACTTACAGTATGAGGAAATTATATAAAATGACAAAGGGATGGTTAAGGAAGACATCTTGAGTCTTGACATACTCTGTATGGGTAAATAAATGGTACTTTTTATCTAAATATTTTGCAGATGTTGCTTTGTCTACTTGAGAAGATTAAAGTGTATTTAAGAAGTCTGTTCTAATAATTTACATGCCAAATTTTACTGTTAAATAGGAACTTTTGTTAGTAGTGGAAGGTTTGATGGCAATAGGGCAAAGGAATTATACTCTGTAAATACTGAAATGAATTTTCCTGTATAATATAGCTTGGATTTTCAGAAACCCTGAGTGGAAAGGATGCATTGTACATATGATTTAAAAACCAAAGCCACTGATTTTCTATGTATTGCTAACTTCATTTTCCAAAATACCCACAGGCTCTTTCAAAATATTCGCTGTCCCAATTTTAGTTCTGCCAGAGACTTACGGAACTGGAAAGTCCATTGAGTTTTCAGTAGATATGAAACTGTCCTCTCGAAATAAGTTATTTCTGCACCTACAGGTTCACCCTTTGAATTCTGCTGAGGGTGCGTGCTGGGTGCTTCTGCACAGCACGCTTGAGAAAAAGTCCATTTTTTTCTCGGGTGTGTGACATTCTGAATCCAAAAACTTCCAGCGATGACTTTCAGCGTGGGGAAGTGTTTGAAATGAGAACCTTGTCAGGTGTCGGACCCTCTCATAAAACTCGCGTGTACCTTCCACGCGACTGGGAGCACAACTGCCCAGCTCTTGGTGAGCTGTTGTCCAAGTGTCGGAGTTGGGAGGAAAATCGTCCTGTCATTGACCATCAGGGTCTGCTTGCGCAGATTTCTGAAACGTGTGTTATTTGGCGGAAGATTCTATCGAAGCACTTTGAAGTTGGGAATTTTATGAACAGAAGTACCTGTTGTTTGATTCTTTTATTATTATTTTTTCCTGAGAATACTGTCCGCAAAGATAAAACTTGTTCTCCCTTGCTTAATTGAATTAGGTAAACTGAAGAAAATTGGACTTGTGCATAGCATGTTTTATTAATCGTGCCATTAAAGAATGGACATTTCTGGCAGTATTAATGTGTGACGCAGTAAATTTGGGCCATCTGTTGTAAATAGAATGTTTTTTGCACTGAGTCAGGTGGGTTTGCCAACTTTTGATATTTTTCTTAATAGAAAAAATTGAGAGAACATTTTATTTGTGAGAGTGTCAATGGTAAAAATAATTTAAAGTAAAAAAATGGAAATAAAGTGTATCTTTCCTGATTAGTATGTATTTGCTTCTTGTCTGTTATGTCATCAGCATGGCCATCTCTCAAGCTACATTTGATTTAGTGATCTCTTTGTAAAAAAAAATAAAAAATATATATATACACATATATATACACACACACACACATATATATATATGTATATATAGAGAGAGAGAGATATTGGAATGAAGCTGGCTGCTAATTGTTTCCAGGGAGCAGTTCAAAGCATAAACTTAAGAAGACAGAAAATATATTGCTGTATGTAATATGACATCCTTTTTTTTGTTGTTTTATTGGGAAATATTATTACAGTGAAATAGTAACTTTCTAAGGTCATAGGCAGATTTCTAACATTTTGCATTGTCTGTTGATGATAGATCTAGGATTTTTAAGACAAATCCCCTCAATTGTCCCTTTCCTGAGGCTGACTGTGGTTTCCAAGGTGGCACATTCTGCAAAAGAATTGACTTAAACTAGCAAATCTTTGTATGTCTGGTACTTGCAGCCTCTGTCCCTATTAGTAAGGGGCCGAAGTCCACAGTTTGAAAAGTTTATATTATAAGAATTAGGGAATTTAAGCCAGTGCTTAAATTAAATTAACCTTGTTTTTTGGCTGGATTTTTTTGTTTGCATGAGGAGGTTCCTTTCTGGATAATCCAGAATTCTTTTATACAAAATATACACTATCCACCTTAAAATTAACCGCATACATAGTGAAGACTTGAAATAGCCATCCATTATTTTTTACATTTCAGCATGAGCTCTAGTAAAAAGGAATCTGAAATGAGATGTTGACTTATTTAGGTATGTTCGGTGGAAAATTCTTAAGAACAGAGAATACTGATCCCAGTGGTCGAAACAGACCCTGACAGATACAAAGCCCCTGGACAAATGAACAGCACGAGGAAGGATTCGGGATGGAGTCACGACCTTCGGAATGAAATAGTTCCCAGGTAAGAAGTGCAGCGCTGGCAGAACTGCCTGGTTTAGTCATCTAATGAGGTAACACTGATTTTGTTGTTGTTGTTGTTCCAAACAAAGTGCACTGTAGGGGAAACGGCCTGTGGGCAGGAACATCACCAAAAGGCTGATTTTTTTTCACACCAGCCGTTTGGTGTTAGCAAATTTTTAGTAGAGACCACTGTATTACTTAGAGGGAAAGAAAAAAAAGAAGTCGTCCTCATATGTGAAAGTCTTAGGACACAAAAATAATTTGGAAACTGATGCTGACATACGTAATGTATCGACTCCTGACAATTTCTGAAATAACCCTCTGCATGAATAGTCAGCATGTTTCATTTATTTATTGTCGTGGTTTGATCACGGGGAGACAATAAAAAACCGTGGCAGATGTATTTTTCTTAACCCTCTCTCCACTTCCCTCTTTCCCCTCCTCTCTCCTCCCCCTTTTCAGTAAGGACAGGTGGTTTTGAGAGGAAAGGAAAAGAAGGACAGAGAGAAGAGAGTTGGAAAATTTGAAAACGTTTTGCTAATGCTACTAAATAAACACAGAGAAAATAATGCAGAACAAATATTATAGAACCAGTCTTGCAATTCCCAGCAACTACTCCAGCAGGACCCTGCAGGCAACCGGAACTGGATTCAGTCTGTCACGAGGCCTCAGCTTGCAGGGATGGCAGAAAGAAGCAGAGACGAAGAAGCAGCAAAGCGAAGCAGCAGAAGACACAGCGGAAGAAGGAAAGTCCTTCTGGTCTCCACCTTTTATATCCAGGATGTCGTGAATGGGATGGAATACTCCATTTGGTCAATTCGTGGTCACCTGACTCAGACAACTTCCTCTCGTTGCTTCCCCCAATGACCCAGGACATTTATAAATTTTTAATGTAACCAAACTTTTTATGTTCTGGGCTTTCTTTTGTAGTTGTGTTTCTTTTCTTTTCAGGCTGGGTGGGAAGGGGTCTGAGTGAGCCTGAACTTGGTGTGCAGGGGCACTGCTGGGGGGCTTGTCCTCGACACATCCAGCACAATCACTCCTACTGAAATTGTATATTTTTTTTCTGTGTGTGTTTGTGAATTCCGTTCCTGTAGTCGAACTTCTGGAAAATTAATACTGTACACAGAAAAATATAGTAGTTTTTGTGTTTAAAAAGCGCCAATTGCTGCACACTGGGTTGTTAGAAAACTATTCCGTGTCCTGAATATATTACCAGATAACTAAGGCTAATAACTAAAATATTATTCCAAATTTTGCCTCATTTATTTTCTCTTTGTCTCTACATGAAACTGTAACTATTGCATTTTTTTAATTCCCTCAAGGATGCAGACTTTCCTAGGTGCTGTATAGAAATGTACAAGCTCAAAGGGTAAAAAAAGAGACATCTGTGGTGCACAGATGGAGCAAAAACTTATCCACAGAATAAGCAATATTGACCAAATGAAAAAGAAAGTAGGCAGTGTCAAAAGTAGACACTTTTGCCTTTTAAAGACCTCATTGCTTCCTCCTGTAATAGTGCAATTAAATGAAGTTTTACATCATGGCCCATACTGGGAAGTCATATCATTCAACAAAACCACTCTGGCCAACCTGTACTACTCTTTTTTTTTTTTTTTTTTTTTAATGAAAATATGAGGATGGGCCTTTTTAGACCAGATTGAATAACAGCACCACAGGATGTGAAACCACTGGGTCATAAATTATAACCGTTTCAGGCACTGGTTGAGACAGATCATGTGTCATAAGGTTGCCCAACACCAGCAAAGCATTTAATCCCATGCTTGGCTGAACATGCAGACATCACTCCCATGGCTGAACAGGTACAGAACTCCTTGAGACTGATGGCAACATACAGCTCGGGCTTGAATCTCACGGTGTCTCGGTGCAGTGGGATGCTGCTGAGCCCCTGGATTCCAACAGCTCCGTCCTTCTGGTGCTTAGGTTTGGGGTTTTTTTGCTCCTTTGAGGTTGTGGCTGTTTTCCCTTCTATTGAGAAGAGGGTACCTTGGGGATGTGTGTGTTCCAGAGCTTTAAACAGAATATCCCGTGAGGGTATCTCTCATCCCTGGAGCCTCAGTGTTTCTCCTTCTCTGCAGTTCCTCACCACTGCTCAGTGTGGGGACGAGCCGCGCTTAAATCTAGAATTTAAATTATGAAATGCAGTTGTAACTCTGGAGAAGCTTTTAAAAGAGCAGCTTTCTTTCAAAAGCCGTTATCAATACACTTAAAGATAACGTCCTGAATATTAAAGGAGATACATTTAGAAGTGATTTTGGTGTTTTGCTACTGAAATGGTGGTTCAAAACCTTGGAAGTCAGAGACAAGTCAGCCTGATGTGTGAGGACGAGCTGAGCTCAGCTCCCGCGGTGGAACAGCCGGCTCCATCCGAACCTTGCTTGCTAAGCAAGGGCATTTGTTCAAGAAATAATGTTCTCGTAGGAAAAATAAGAACATCCTGCTTGCTGTTTAGCAGCTAATTGAACGTTTTTGTGTGCAGCAGATGCTGTCCGGTGTCAGACCCTCCCGACCGCCGGCCCGTTTGTCCCGCTGCCCGTGGCCTGGCCATTCTGTCCCAGGTGGGACTTTCCTGCCAGCTAAGCCGGCCTGGTTCATCTTCCATGGCTGAAATACCCACTGCGTATCTTGATTTGGCTTCACGGGCTTGCTTTGTGTATAGCAATATAACAGGTCATTTCTTGTTCTTTGATGAGAGCTTTGCAAATCCCAGTTTAATAGTTCCTAGTTTACTCCATCCGTTGATACGTTGCCAGTATCCAAGTCTGTGCAGTAAATCTTTGTGAGACGTAAGAAAGTCCTTCCTCGTCACCCGTTTAGGCTGAAATCTTAAACTGTACTCTGTTCTGTAAATCATTTATCATTGTGCTTTTTAGAAAGTGGCCTACCTTTCCCCTTGAGGCCATTGGTCTTGAATGTATTTATTTTTTTGGCAGAGGGCCATGGATGAATCATAGCCCAGCGCACAGTCTGAACTCCTCTCTGTTGTTACTGTGAAGTACTTTGTGCAGTTGTTACCATGTTTTGCTGTGTTAAACTTTTAAGAGGAGGGAGATTGATTTCTGGCTTGTTAGTTGCTTTTGAAGTTCCCCAACAGTATGTGGAAAAGATTTCTTGTGGTCATTCAGCTGTAATCCACTAAAATAACTGGTGATAGTTGCACGGGAAGTTAGGACGTGGGAATATGTTACCAACTCTTTGTTGTAACGAGGCGTGTTTGTTCTTTCACGAAAAACAGTCGCTTTAGCTTTTCGTTCCATTTGTAACTTTCCTGTTTATACCTTCCTGCTCCATTTCCGTACTGCTTTGGTTTATTTTTTTCTCCTCTCAAGTTAATTCTCAAGTCTCTTCATTTCTGTTCTTCAGACATCCCTCTTTTCTGGTTTGGCCGTTCCACCATCGATGTTTCTTCATGCTCCATCCTCTTTTTTCCTGTGTAACAGTGCTTTCAGGAAAGGCAGCCAGGCAGATGATGTATTTCTTGATGTCCTAAAAGGTTTCTTTGTAATGTTAGAGCCTGGAGGCAATCAGACTGCTCAGGATTTCCATAGGTGAGTCAGCAGCAAGGGCCTGGCTGGCTCTGAGTGCCCTGCAGTCCGTAACTCTGTCTCCTGCTTCGCAGGGAATAGACGAGATGACACAGGATGAATGGGAAATCAAAATATGACTGGATACCTAACCTGGATTCTGGCTTCCACTTTTCCTTCCAGTCTTAAATCTCAGTATTGTGTCCCTTTATTAGCTTGCCTGCTGTTGTGAGCAGCCCCTTTGGCTAACAGTATGATGTGTGGCTGCTCCTAAACTCGAGATTTGGGGAGTGCATAAAGCTGTGCCGCACAGGATGCTGACTCCTTCCACCCGCGTGCGTAAGATGTGTTCTTCATCGCTTGCTCAGTTCCCTGTTTTCCAAGTATTTTGAGGTGTGTCCCCCAACAAACATCCCTGCCAGGCTGGGAAGATGAAGTTGGATGCAGAGGCCAGTAAACCTGGGTGGCTTAGGGAACGGAACTGTAAGGCCTACGTTCTTTAAATTGATGGAGGAGGTAACGCTAGAGCCTGTTCCGGCTTGGGAAACTTTAGAATAAACGTAGCACTTGGGGAGTGTGCAGTAGAGGGGGATCCAAGCAGGGTTGTGACTCATGGCTTTTCCCAGCAGTTAATTTAAAAATAGAATTGAGACTGAAATACGCTTTGAAGGTCAGAATGTCAGGTCAGCGTGTGTCTGATAGTTTTGCATGGGTAAGGTGTTCACAGAGCACAAAGCATTCTTTGTTTTCAAATTCACTTCTGCTGGACCTATATTCTGAATGTGTAGAAAATGAATTTTGTGTTACCTGCTGCAGGAAGAAGAGGCGTTACCTTTGTAGAGCTATTTTCTGGTCTATTTTTTGAGTGAACAGCTGCTCTATCACTTTTGATCCTTTGGTTTCATAAAATTTTGCAGTGACCTTATTTACCTGTTTTTCTAGACAAATCTACAGCACAGTTTCTAACTGATCCTGACCTTAACGACTGCTTTAGGGAGAGGCTGGAATCATTCTGCCCTTGCATGTCTTAACCTCTTACTCAGACTTGTTAAATTAGAAACGTTCAGAAATTGATTAAGTTTAGTACGTGAACAGGAGGCTTCAGACTATACGTTCTGAAATTATTCATAAAAACTCCAAATACTTCAGTTACATCTTTAGTCTAAGTACTTACTTGTCATTTTCGGTTTCAGAATCCAGCGTTCTGCCAAAACCTTTTCATTAACGGTGGGCGGCTATTTTGACAGTGGTGCACATTTTTTCTGAGAAAACGAAGGTCACGCAGCTGCGAAGACCAATATTCTGATCTGACTGAAACTTCGTGCAAGTGTAATGTAATGACTCCTCTTCCACATCGCTGTTCTTTAAATTCTTATGACACTTTAAGTGGATTATATTTGAAGGTTGTACTTGCATAGGTGCTTTGATAGTGAAGCATCTGTTTTCTTCTGCTTTGCTTTTTGTTGTTTGAAGAATGTGTCTCCTCTGTTTCTTGTATAGTTTGCGACTAATTTCAGCAGGATTCCCTTTCCAATCTAAAATTGAAAATGTGTGTTAATTGTCTTAACAGGAAAAAAAACCCTGGGCCTGAGGAGAAAGCCCACTTGTTCTGATGGGGTAACTGACCTTCATCTGGAAACCGCGAGTCGGGAAGAACTGAAAGTGCCCAGTGATTGTCCCGTTGGCACACAGAAACGGTATGGAAGTTGGTGCAGGTATTCTCATCCAACAGATGCGACTAAACTTGGTTCTTCTGGTGTGATTCCCTGGTGCAGATTTGAGCTGATGGGTGGGGATATTCAAAAGGGCTTTAGACAAGTCTTTTGGTGTCCGGTTCCTTTAGGGCAGGCGCATTACTTTCGTCCAGTGACCTACTGCTGGTATCTTTGCTTTGGAAGACGTTCTGGTGACTAAATAACCTTTTCTCATGGCCTTGAAATGAATGTAAATTACGTAGTTTACAAGGAGTTAGTATGTAAACTCTTCAAATAATTTCACATCTAATCCTGAACTTTAACCCGTTAATGATTTTAATGATCCCAGTTGCACTAAAGTTTGTCTTGTCCTATGTGAAAGTTAGGACACAAATCTAAGAGGGAGTTATATCTATTATATGTGTGTGTTTACTGCACAAGAGGAGGGCCAGAATCAGAAAACCAGCGTATAATAAATAGATGACTCTGAATATTTACCGACATCTGTGTATCGCTGATTATACTGACCTTTCGTTTACACCAAGTTTGCTATTCGGAGTTTTGCAGTGAACCAGTTGTGGTCACTTTATTGGTGTTTAACAAAACTTGAACAAATTAAAACCAGTGGGCTATAGCCAAAGAGTGCTTTTAATTTGTTAATCTGACACTCTTTTTTTGCTCAGCTGTCTTGTCTGTCTTCTTATGGGAACCTCCATATGCTGGCATCTTCCTCTTCTCTAGAACAAAGCAAGCAGAAAGTACCTGTGGTTAAATGTTCTGACAGAACAGAGTTAGTGGTGTTCGTATTTCTGTTCAACTCTGGAAGTCTCTCGTTGTTTGCTTGAAGATTATGCTGCTGTTATGACCCTGCTCCAACTGAAATTATCCTGTCTCTCTTCATCTTTGGCTGATGGGGCAGACAATGACGAAGAGGGCAAGCTTTGTCTTGAAGGAGGTTGTAAATAACCATCTCCATCAGCTCCCAGTTTGGATCAACTTGCCTGTCTGGAATGACTGCAATTTAACACATTATGGTCTAATGAAATAATAAACAAATTTAAAGTGTCTTTTTAAACTTCATGTGCTACGGTGTTTTGAATTTGGGCGTGTTTTTATATAAGGCAGCTTTGAGGTGCAGTGCCGATGAACAGATTTTTGCAGGGAAGAGTTTTATATTCAGAGTTTAGCAGTGTTAACCTTGAAGAAAAGATGTTTGCTTCTGAGGCTACATAATTTGTTTGTGATAAAACATATCTTGAGAGATGATTTTAAAAGCTGCTATCATTTGGTGTGAAATTAACCTATTGTATTAAAATATGTGGGTAGATGGAGCTGTGCATTGTAGCTGTACT
Source organism: Pampusana beccarii (assembly GCA_013399365.1). Classification (NCBI taxonomy): domain Eukaryota; kingdom Metazoa; phylum Chordata; class Aves; order Columbiformes; family Columbidae; genus Pampusana; species Pampusana beccarii. The sequence continues at coordinate 138,693 of VWYH01009562.1, read as the reverse complement.
GACGGATGTTGTGAAGCTTGTGATAATAATGGTGGTTTGCGATAGCTTTGGAAAAAGTGTTTGCTTATAGCCCGAAAACCAACTTTGTGCAGAGTTTAGCGTATCCTGGGCTTCTCTTTAGACTTAAGGTAACTTCGTATGTTCCTGTCTGTTGTAGCAGAAGTATCTGTATTGCCGCTGTTTGAAAAACAAAAGTGAGATTGCAGTAAGGAATTGGAAGAACTCTGGAAAATGCCTCTTTTATGTGCAGTGATTGCTGGTTGGGAAATCCGTTCCTTTGAGGGGCACCTAAAGAAAGAAGAACCATCTCCTTGTGGCTTCACACTTGCGGTGTTGACGTGCCCCTGCTGCTGGTCTGACAAGCTGAAATCACTTGAAAATATTTTAATGAAACAAGTTTGAACCCCCTTTCCACATCGCTTATCCCTGTCCTGTTAACACTGAAGTGTTTCACAACAGTAAAGCGTATCGCTGCTATGGCCCCTGTGTAGGGAGATACTTGCCCGAGGCGTTTTTAACCAACTGTTATTACAGTGGAAATGTTTTATTTTCTTAGTTGGCTGTGGAACACGTCAGGCTTAATTTCAATAATAATTACAAGATTAATGGTCGAGTAGGATCTGTAGAACTAGGCCATCAGATCTCCCTACAGACTGCAGCCGCACTTGATAGAATACCTGATTTTTCAGTGATTAATAGACATACGGAACAGGAGCGGCAAATGGAGCCTGTCCCAGGATTTGAGTCATCCCTTGGGTGCCCGAGTTTGGGCTGAAGCATGACCTGTGTTTCGGTTCAGGTACAAACCCTCAGCCATCTCGGTCAGGTTTTGTGTTTCGGCAACGTTTTTGATGGGTCTGAGTCAACAAAGAGCCTTTGATATCTTTCAGTTATAAAGCACACGCAACACGGAAAACAGATTTTAACACCCAAGCAAACCAAGAGATGGTTCATCGAACAAGGTTGGTTTTGCTTTACGAATTTGTGGCTTTGCTTTTTGCACAGCTTGGCCCAAGCGTAAGCACGTGTTGAGTTCCGCACCTCCAGCCAGGTTTCCTTCTGGTGTGTTAGCTCTTCGGATTTGTTTGCAAAGGCTTCCAACATTTGACGACTTGCAGCTCATTATTCTTTGTTGTTGTTTGTTTTGACAGTGGCCCACACCTGACTTCAGTCTGTGTGCAGGAGCAGAGTTTGCACGGGAACGCACGGGGTCATCCTTCCCAGGAGCTCATGTGCCCTCAGACTCTGCAGATGTTTAATAAGTATCGTGTTCTGCAACTTGCTGGGAGCTGTAACAGCACATCCAAAGGATCAAAAGCTGTTTTGGCCTCTTCTTTTCCAAGCTCCTCCTCGTCCCAGGAGCTCGCTTGCTGTCTTTAAACAAAGAAACCCTTCCTACCTCTTCCCCTCCAGCAGTTATAAACAGGAGTGGCGTATTTTTTGTCTCGAAGATACATATTAATGAGGTTTGTAATTAGTCTGTGGCAATTCATTCTCATGATACATACCAAAGTCTATTTCAGATCTTTTCTCAGTACCTGTGGATTTGTTTTCCAGATTTCATAGTATTTTTCTTGTCTGGTACTTTTTTTCTCAAATAATTTTTACGTTACTATTTTGACTACCATTTTTCCAAATATTAGATCATCAAACTCCTGTTCTGCTTGCTGGTAATGAAAATATTTTCCAGTAGTCTATTAAAACAATATCAACTTCTATCAAAATACAAATATTACCATATACTGTTATAAATGTTATAGAGTTTAAGAAATGTATAAAATAATGTTTATGGTTGTTATTAGACTATATGCCTTTCGGTTTTTTTAGCAACTGAAATCTCTCTGTTAGACTAAGTGTGTTGAGTCTAAATCTGGATTTCATTTAGCGTTTGGAACACGTTTTGGCTGGCTGCTGATGGCCCTGAGATCTCATGACCTGTCCTTGCAAGGATGTGAAAATACTTCGGCATCAGCAATTCTTGCATGATTTTGATGGGTTTTTTAAAAATTATTTTTTTTTTAAATTGGAGCTGGACAGCACAGCCCCTCCGTGGCCTCTGAATCTTTCGCAGAACCAAACCCCAGGGTGTGGGGTTTTGTCCCGACCCTTCCCTTCGGCTCTGGCTGCACACCCGGTAGGTGTGGGAGCTGCGCCGCCTCCACCATTTCATACGGAAATCCCAGTTTCAGGCTCTAAAATAAACCTGGCAGTGCCTTGGTGCTTTTTGCCTTGAGGAAACAGACAAGTTGTGCTGCCACTTACATACCGATGCATTTATTGTATCAGCCTGAAGCAACCTCAGTTCCTTGTGGCATTTGTCAGGTAAAATGTAGAATTATGGCGCCTGACCCTAGAAGGTGAGTCACATTCCACGTGGTCAACAGAATACAGATATAGCGCTTTTCCCCCCTCGTATCTCCTCCTGTTCCTGAATTAATCTATGCAAGCTAAAATGCCTGTTGGATGAAACGGCATTGCCAAGTTCTTCAGAGTACATTGGTAAAGTCTTAGCTTCGGAGAAGTGGTTCTTTTGCATGTACAAGCTGTCGTGATGGTTTAATTTCACGAAATTATTCAAAGCGGGCAAAGTGTTTTAGCAAGACCTGCTCCTCAATTGCCTGGGTGTTGCAAATGTTGAACTCTGGCCCGAGGAACCCGGTTTGGAGGGAACCGCATCATTGTGGCTCCTGGCGCTTCCAGATTTGTGTAACTGCAGACGGGAGCTCGCGCGCCGGGAGATGCAGGGGGGCTCTTTGGTGACCGCGGTGATCGCTCAGCTCTAGTTTCACCCCAGCCTGACTTTTGGCAATTTCCCCAGCTGGCTGGGTGAGTCATATCACATGCAAGGAGGGATTCGGTAAAAACAGGCGTCAGGAGCACCAGCAGCCAACGGGAAATACAGAAACTGCTGGATCTTCCCCTTGTATCGGCTCCGTGGCTGTAACGCCCTGCTCGCAGGGCTTTACCTGAGCATCTGCACACCTTGCTTCTGTGCTCTGTGTGCGCTCACAGCTGCTGAGTGACGGTGCGGTTTAGTTCGAAATGTGCGTGTTTCTGCTTTTTAAAAGCTGCTTTGCTTTGTTCTGGTCCGCAGTGACCCTTTTCTTCTTGTTTGCCCTCCGTTCCAGAAACGCTTTCGAACACGCAGCACAACCGCGTCCCGCGGGGCCCGTGTCCCGTGTGTGTTCCCCCCCGCCGGCGCGGGACCGAGCGGGGCGGGGCCTGGCGAAAGGGGCGGGGCCCGGCGAAAGGGGCGGGGTCCGGCGGGGGCGTGGTCTGGCGGGGGCGGGGCCTGGCGCGGCTGTGTGTTCCTGCCGGCCCCCCGCGCTCCCTACCTGCGAGGATGTGATGTCAGCGCCTCATTACCCTAATTATGCTGACCTCATAGCCGGGCCCGGCCAATGGGGCCGCGCCGCTGCGCCCACCTGCTAGGAGCAGGATTCCATCATTCCTGGGATTCCTCCCCGGGCCCGTGCAGCGAGCGGCGCCGGGGCCAGCGGCGCCTGCTCCGCCCCGCTCCCGGGCTCACCGCGGGCCTGGCCCGGGAGTAAACAGGCGGCCCCCGGCCCGCGCCCCTGCCGCTCCTCCCCCGGCCCGGCC
>VWYH01009562.1:99471-134707 GCA_013399365.1 Pampusana beccarii | reverse complement strand
ATGGGCGGGAGCGGGGCTGGTGCCGCCGCGGGCGGGGGAGTTTCCCCGGGTGAGCGCAGCCGCTGCTGCCCCGGTGCCGTGGGTGTGTGTCCCCCGCCCGGTGCCGTGGGTGCGTGTCCGCGTCCCCCCCCCAGTGCCGTGTGTGTGTGTGTCCGTGTCCCCCAGTGCCGTGTATTCCGGCCGCCCCGCTCGGGCCGCCGCGCAGGTTCCAGCAGAGATGTGGAAGTTCAGCGTTAGGAAACATCCTGACGCAAGTTCCATCTGGAAAATTAGTGCAGAGTAACAGGACCGGGCAGGGAGTGTTTTTTTGAGTTTCTCCCTTAAATTCACGCCGGTGTGTGTCCAGGCTGCGCTTTGGGCTGCGCTTTTCTCACAAAGAAATTCCCTCGGGAGCGGAGGGTCCCGTGGGGAACACCCAGAATGGCACTGACAGCACCGTTCAGGCTTTTGGCTCTGCCACCGGTGTATTCCCTTCGTGGAGATTTTTAAATTTAATCTTTAGCAGTGCAATTTCAGTCTGTTCAGTCAGGCTGATTACCTAGAGGTAATCAGCAGTAATTAATTTTCTCGGTCAAGCTGACTGCACGTGATACTGGTGCACCCCTTTTCTGAAAGTGCAATGAATGGGAATTTAGCAACCGTTTCTGCTGATATTTGAGAAACCACGGAGCCAACTCACTACTCTTTTACTGTGTTTGTGCTTCAGGATTATCAGGAACTAGAAATAACAGACATTTCTTAGTTAAACCAAAGAGGAAAATACAAATAAAGGCTAAGAAGTCTGGAGAAGGGCCTTAAAAAAAGTTTATGTATATGAGTCCAAAGAAGACTAAAAGCTCCAGGATTCCCACAGGATGATTTTTCTGAGTAGATTTTCTCCAGAGTAGGGAATTGTTTAAAGAGCATTCCTCAGGAACAAACTGCAGGCTGTGAAACCTGAGGGAAATTCTCTTTGCACACAGTGATATTCAGAACCCTTAGATCCAAAACCGTATAAAATCTGGCAGCAATCTGCCTCTCCTGCCTCAGTAATACATAAACTTTTCTTAAGGCTCCAGACTTTTTGGCCTTTCTTTGTATTTTCTCATCTGCCTGCCTGTGAGGGCATTTCTAGTGCAGTGTGTTTTGCTGACAGTCTGGTCGTATAGAAAATAATGCATACAGACCTTTAGGGCATCTTAACTGGAGAAACACGTTCATGTTACAAAGTTTTGAGGTTCTTGTTTAAATATATGTAGCTTTGATAACCGAACAGTTTAGAGACGCGAAGGTTAATTTGTTTGTTTTCAGCTATATTTGAAAGTTTTCTATTATAAAAGGTAATTTAGGTTCAGTTTCTTTTACTATGGTTAGATATTGCATAACGTGTTGGCAACAATATATAACATATATGATGGACTGAGTGAACTTGTAGATACAAGACGTGGTCAGACTAGACTTTTCCACCTTTAATTTCTTACATTTGTTGGATTTTAATTTAAAACCCATTATGAATAGTTTTGTTTTTAGAATGTTACCTTAAGGAGGATTTACGCGACAAGAAAGCAAAAAGCACGAAGTAAAATGCCAGAGCTTTGCTTTAAGCTTGTAATTTTCTCTATGATAACTGAAATAATTGTTTCTATTTGAAGATTTACTTGTTCAAACGCATTTTCCACATGCAAAACAAGCATGGTGAGAAGAAACAAAGTATGGAATAAATACATTAAGAAAGGCAGTATTTTGATGATTCCTTTGTCCTGAACTCCCTCTGAAGACGGTGAGTTGTATATGCAGATGCTCGCTGTTATGTGGGAATCAGAGTAAACTCAGCACTTGCAGTTAACATTTCACAGGAATATCTCAACAGGGATTTATGTATCCACAAGTAGAAGCTCTGCTCTAGGTGCAGCTGAAGGAACTTTAAAGTAACGTGGCTATTGAGGACACATTGCGTAAATACAACGTGCTTATCATTCTCATTCGTAGTGCAAATACACTTCACTCTCCTCTATCTTAAAAAATAAAAGATGTTGACCTGGTTTGCATCAAACTGTTGCTTTAACTTCCTTCCCCCTGTGGACTTATTGGTTGTGCTGATAAGCTGGGCCTGGATTTCCTCCTCAGTTCTTTTTGCCATTGACATCAGGTGGAGCCTCTCGGTCCTCCTGCTGATGGATTTGACTGGGCGGCATCGTGCCTGCATCTTCCTTGGGTGCAAACTGGAACACAGGAGGTTCCACTTAAAGATGGGAAGAAACTTGTTCATGGTGAGGGTGCCAGAGCCTGGCCCAGGCTGCCCAGGGAGATTGTGGAGTCTCCTTCTGTGCAGCCATTCAAACCCGCCTGGACACCTTCTGTGTGACCTCATCTGGGTGTTCCTGCTCCGGGGGATTGCACTGGGTGAGCTTTCCAGGTCCCTTCCAACCCTGACATTCTGGGGTTCTGTGTGACTCCTACATGTCAGCTGCTTTCGACCTGTTTGACCATCCTCTTCCGTTAATCTTGTTTTCCTTATGTTTATCTACACTTACTTCACTTCAGTCCTCACTCTTGTTTCTTCAGTGTCATGTCTTTTTCTGCTGTTATAACGGGCTTTGTTTAGTAATCCCCTATTTCTCCGTCCACCCGTTTCTCTGTGATTTCACCAGACACGCGTTCGCGTGGTTCTTGTGCAGGCGTTTGCGGCGGTGTTGGCGGTGCTGCTGTTCGGTGTGTCCTTCACACCTGTCGTCCGAGCATCCCAATGACTGCGGCCTCTCTTCAGGTCATCGTGTCCCAACGATGTGTAAAGCCTTCTGATTTTTTTCTTATCTACACAGCATGTCTTTTGCACAGGCCTTTTGTTCTCATCACCCAACTTTCTCCTTGTTTCTGTCATCTAACTTGTTACTTTGGTTACTAGTGAAGGTCCATTCCACACAAAAGTATGGAGATTACTGCCACAGACATGAAATCTTTCATGTTTCTCTTTCCTTTCTGTACCTTCGCTATTCACCCATTTTTAAAAATTAAACATAAAGTTCTTCTCTTTATTTCGAGTCTCCCCCGACGTGCCTCACTGTGATTAATAACCGGGACAGAATGAATGTCCCATTGTTCAGTCTGCACTTGGTGCTGGGTTCTCTCCTGCCTGTTTACTTAAGCTTCAAACCAGCGACTTCGGGGTTTTTTCCCCCCGTGTGCTTCCCCTGGTGCTTGGAAGGTGCTGTGTAAATCCATGAAATCGCTTGACTGCTCATTTTCAAAAGCTTTAATTTCTCTGTAGTTTCAAAAAGAATCTTAACAGGCATTTGCAAACCTGAGAGTGTGCACAGAATTTGCAAAAGCTTGAAAAGGACAGGGGAGGGTAATGTGCTGTTTCGTTACGCTAACGGGTGTTGTGTTCTTCAAGTGTCGCAGAACAAACTTACTGGTGGATCAGTGATTAGCAACTAATTTGTCTCTCAGACATTGTGTCTGTGATTTTATATTCCATGTCTTTACTGTTTTTCAGAATGTTTCTTCATTGCTGTGTGGGTGAGATGACAGAGCAGGGGAATGTTGAGTGGAAGCAGTAACTTGTAAATGAAATGATAAATGAAAGCACTGAGCAGGATGTTAAACTAATGTTCAACATTATGGTAGATAGAAATATCTTGAACTCCTTTCATAACTGTGTGTGCAGCATGTATCGCACTCCGGAATGCGCAGATCTCTTTTAACAAAGAAACTCTTGAATGGACGCAACATTCTTCATAAGACCTTTCCTGTTAGAGAAACACTTCTGCAGCTCTCTCATGATATGAACTTATAGTTTTGTGGCTTTGCATATTATTTATTGAGGCTGGTTTTAGTGAAGTTGTTTTTAAAGTGTCTAATTTCCTGAATAGAATTAAGACTTGGTTCCTGTTTCCTTCTCGCAATGTGGACTTCTGTCACCAGCTAATTCTCTTACTGGGAGCGTGTTCCGGAAAGGGACCGGGCATCTGCTACTCCCATTATTGGAAAATTACTGAAAACTTAAGGAAAAATAGCAATTTGTTTTCAATAAAAGACATCTTAATATCCTTTGCATTGCTCTTTATCAAGAGGGTTTCTCTAAAGAGTTGACCAAAAGGCTTTGTATGACTGTCTTTGAAATTTAGCACTAACCAAAGCTGGTTCGTACTAAACCACGTGTCAGCCTTTGGTTTGGTGCAGCTGCATCATCTGAGCAGACAGGTTTTAATATTTTTTTCTTTTCCAAATGAATTTTCGCTCTGTTAGAGGAATTTGTGTGAGAGGCTCAGTCACGAACAGTTTGAGGAGAAATAAAGTGGTGTTGTTTTAAACTCCAAGAAAACATAAAGCAGGAAAGAAACCAAGAGTCCAGGTGTAAGCGATGGGAGCGGAGCGGTGCTGGAGGCGCCTTTCGTGAACACTCTTCCAGACCTTTGCTTTGATTTGGAAGGGAGTGTGGCCAAACGTGACACAGAGAAATATGTAATGAAGATAGACTTAGAAAACAAGATCTTAGATTCTTCTTTTACTAAAAGCTCTTGCCCACATGTACTGTCTTCACATGTCAGAGTTAACTGATTTTATAATTTGAGTTCAAATACTGTTCCTGAGCAAAAGCTGGGGAGGGTGGATGATGTTTGTCCTCACCGCTGTGCTCAGTTATTTCAAGCAGGTCTCTTCTCCTCACACAGTTTTATGGAAACAAGACTAGACATAATTCTTTATTTAAAATATTTTTTTAACTTAAAAACACTTAAAGAATTCTTTCTCTTATGCTTTAAAAATCTTTGATTAGGTTTAAAGACTTTGGCATTATTTAGGCAGAGGGAGGGAGGATAGCGAGGTTTATTATTTATAGTGCTAAGTCAAGGAAATTGCTTCCCAAACATATGCTTGTCGTTAAGTCTATATACATGTGTTTGAGATTTCTGTCGTTGCCACTGCCTTTTTTTTTCCCCAAGTTCGCACTGTAAAGTTAGTTACAGTAAACAGTTCTTATGACAGACTAGCATGCTAGCTTTATGAGGGGGAAAAAACCCAACAAAATTGTTAGCAGTCGTGAGTTTTTCCTCTTTCTCCATTTGTTCTCGTAACAGTTCTGTCTATGCCATTGCTTGCTTATTTAAAAACACATCTGAGTTGTTGGCCTTTTAACAAAGCATCTTGACAGCATGTTATTCTCTTCCCTCCTTCTCCTTTCATAACTTTTGGAATTTCATCTTGGAAATTCTTTTTTAGTTTTGAAGCTATTCACGTGAAACTTTGAGAGGATTATGTGAGCTCTAATACAAACTTTTTTTTTTTTAACGGGTGGGTCTGTTGCTCAGTATAGTGCTGAAATGTGTGTTTTTATGTAGTGGGGTTGATTTTTCATATATGGGAATTAAATGTTGTCAGGGGAGAAAAATGGGGAAAAGCAGCTACTGAGGTGTGATGATGTTTATCCAAGTGACAGTTTTGTCTGTGTCGTTATCTATACACGTGGCCAGTGTTCAACTACATGTTTGTGAGTAAGAAAATGTCTTAATGGCTTATAAGCTTTGGATAATTCCAGTTTGGGCGCAGGAGAGCAGAGAGGACAAGTTTGACTCCTCTGGATCGAAAGCAATCTCCGAGTTTACTGTTTGAAACTTTGACTTTTGCAGGATCCGGAGAGGAATGGAGACTCCACTGGATGTTTTGTCGAGAGCAGCATCTCTAGTACATGCCGATGATGAGAAACGTAAGTCTGAAACTCAGTTCTCTGCTTTGTTGGATCCAGATGCTTTGTGCTGTATATCAGCCCAGATGCTGGCTTTATCGATCTTTGCCTTTTACTCAATCTAAGACATATAGGAAAAATGCCTGCAGAAGCCCTTAAAAGGTCATCTTGCTCAGGTGGAAAACCAATTTGTTGCATTTGCATTGGTTTGTATGCAAGAGAGAATCATTCCTGTCGTTTTGGAAACGGTACTTACCCATTCATATAAAGGTGCCCCTCTTCTTCCCCAGTTACATTTGCATTTTTAATAGACAAAAAGTTGTAATGGAGCTGCTGTCAAACCAAGGACGATTTGGGAACTCGCGCTCTCTAATGGCATCGCTTAGACTTGTTCTTATTTAGGAATGTGTAACTGGGTGGGCACGAGTGGGTTGCAAAGACTCCTTTTCAGGTCATAAGAAGCGAAAGGGTAGACGGCTATCATTGGTAACGAGCGCTTCGTTTTCCTTTTGCCGCCGCTAAAAGGTGAGTATAGGATGTCAACGTTGCAATGGTGCCCGTTGCAGCAACAGAGCCTCGTGCTGCCCGTCGTTTGGGTAACGCTTTTGCTTTTAACATTCACAATAAGTGCGAAAGATGGGTTAACTACTGTTAGAATCATATTTTCAGTTCTAGCAGTTTGCAGTGCTGCTTTGTAGATCAGGTTTCAAACTGCTTTTGTGTGTAGCTTCTGTGTGTAAAATCACCTTTTCAGATGAATTCAGCTTTTTTTTTTTTGTCTTTGTTCCTTTATTCTGTATATATATTTTTTGAAAAGTAATTGCCTTCTATGTTGAATAAAAGAATTGGTTTACCGCTGTTGCTAATAGACTTACTGAAGTAATTGCAAAGTAAACAAACACAGTGTATTGGGCGAGTCCCAGAATTTTCGTGTGTGTTCAAGTAGTCAGGATCAGAGTAGCCCGCTCTTCCAGAAGTTTGTACAACGAAGGTTTCGTACCCTGATGAGCTCCTCTGTATTACTGGCTCTTAGCTTTATAATGAACGTTGGTTTTGTTGTTCTTTCACGTTCACCTTGCTGCTGGCTGAGTACCGAGTTTCTACTGATCCCGCGGTGGCAGGATGGTTCGGTTGATTGCTGCAGTTATTGGCTGGTTTTGGTGAGATGAACAGCAGTGCAAGCCCTTGAGGAAATAATTTCAACCATGATTTTGGCCTGAGGGATTTATCTTGTAAACTGGCTTAGATTTTGTAGAAAAGGCAAAAGCTAAACGTGTTTTCTTTTGACTACGTTTTAAAAATGTATTTTGAATATGGATTCTCAATTTTCTTAAGTTCAATGCATTCTTTTTGGTTAACTATTGCCTAAGACTCTAGTTCGATTTGGAGTTCCACAGGGTAGGAATGTTGGGCTGGATTTAGAGGATCCAGAGGAAGTCTGATTCAGTGCAACTCGCATGTGAGGAAGCTGATCTGTATCTGGTTCTCATTTACATTCCTTTAGTCTTGCCACTTAGATTTAATTAGATTTACGTCGCTCTGCAGCTTCTGACTTCTGCTGTCTCCCAGTCTGTGCTGTTGTTGTGCGTGTTGCGCACCCAGAATGGGAAAAGCTGGGCAAAGGGAAAAATAAGCAGCCCAGCCACTGAACTTGCACTTTTTAGTGTCAGCTTTGGGGCAATGGCACCAGACTTCTCTCCGTGTTACTATACTAACAGCTCAAACTTAGCCTGGAGTTTAGCACTTAAGCTGGAGTCTGCAGTGCCGGGTGCGCTTGCAGGCCTCCCACCTCTATTTTTTATATGTTTCTGTATCCACTATTCATTTGCTCTGACATGTAAAATTCTATACAGGGTTTCTAATACTCCAGTCATGACCAGGAGCGAAATGATTTTTAAATTTTTTTTCTATAAATCGGATTACTTTCAGATACTCAGTATCTGAACAAACCATTGAATTTATTTCAGTGATGTTTCTTGTATTTTAAGTAATGCATACAGGTAATTTTATTGTTGATTCATTGGAAAAAAAATCCCAACAGGTTCTTTTTGACATTTCTAGTGATACCATGAAGCTTCCTGCTTCCAAAGTTTTGAATAAGGATTTCAGATTAATTTAGATTCTGAAACTTTCCTGTCTTACTCTGAGGTTTTTGTGCTGGAATAGAAATTTGTCTAACATAACTCCTGATGCGCTTTGCACATTTAATGGTCTACATTTTATGCTATTTTTTGAATGGAGAGCAAAGGAAGGTAGCTTTATGATATCCTGATGTGACGGGGCTACCAATTAACTACTGGTTAGATTCTGTTAGTGAAACAATAAATCTACTTGTGAGGTGATGGAACTGACCTTGGATATCCTAGCTATCTATTATATGAAAGTTTTAGTCTTATTTGTGTGCAAACCCTTGATCCTCTTGCAGACATCTTAAATTGCAAACTTTCACACCCTGATACGCTGTAGTCCCATCTCCAACTCGCTGATTTCTATACATCAGCAGCCTTCAAGTGCCCTTGCTGAACCCCAGCGGTGGAATTACCTGTTCTAGGTAAAAAACACGGTTTATATCTGAAAACCGGTAGGTATGTAATTTTATTCTTGTTCGCCTGGCTGTATTCAGCAGAGGGATGTTACCAGGATTCATGAATTCAATTTGTTCTGGCGTGAAGGATCCTCTTATCTCCGTTGGCACTCACTGCAGTGCCAGGTCATATAGATGTGTCTTAGTCTATATACAAATCAAACCTTGTTTTAAACAAAGTTTGATTTAAATTTACCAGCACTCTAACAAATGAAAGTGATGTATGGCTGTATAGATTTCCCTGAATGGTTATTGGTTTCTTAAATGAATATGAACTTGAGTGGGTGGTTTGTTTGGGGTTTTTTTTGTCTTTTTTTTTATTTTATTTTTTTTGTTTCCAGCTGCACCTGTGTCAATAAGATTGACCTTCAGTGCTACATTTGCACTATATATTGCTTTCAGTTGCACTTCTGTTATATTTAATGAACTGTACTCCATACTGTATTTCAACAGCTCCCCAGTTAAAGTCATTCTGCACTTGTTATCAAAGAAAATTCATGAAACACACTTGGTTGACTGCTGTGTCGTGGAAAAGATTAATTACGGAGAAGAAATGAATACTGTAATTTTGCATTTGTCACCATTCCAGCTGTGGTGTAAACAATTGTTTAAGCTTATGGTGTAGTGGATCTATACTAAAAACAACAACAACAACAACAAAGGGCTGAACCAAAGAAAACTTATGTGCGGGCTTTACATGAAGTGACCACCTGTAAGACCTGTGGGTGTCACTGTCCTTTTAATGCCAATGGCTGGAAACCTTGGCACGTGTGGGTTATTGTACGGGCGCAAAAATCAAGTGTACGATGAGGTGCTTGATGCTACTCGTTTCTCTCCTGGGCTTGTACTGATTTCTCATCCCTTCAGGGTTCGAGTTGGCTGTTTGCAGGAGACCACGGTATAAGCTGGTGGCGTTTAATTAAATACGAAGAATTAGCGAAAGTAGAGTTTTTCCTCCCACAATTGTGCTGAACAGCGAGTGTCCAAATATTAAGAAGGATTATTATTTTGTATTTATCTCATGTAAAAAATAAAAGAGTTTGGGAACTGATCTTTCTGTTATAAACAGGGTTTTTAAAGCATCATCTTGTCATTGAGAAAATAGCGCAGGAAGACTTGCCGAGGACTCGCAGAATGTGCAGTCAGCTCTGACAAGAACACGTCACCTGCACTTCCCTCCAGTCCTGTTTAAGACCATGGGAATGAATGAGAAAAAAGCACATTGCTTCTTATTCTCTCAGGATGATATAGTGAAAAGTCTGTTGCTAGCAAAGAGAAGGAAATATACTTACGCAAGGAAATGAAAGGTTTGGAGACAGCTAATAAATGGCACAATAAAGTCCTGAGTAATAGCTTTGCATTCTAATACTACATCAGTCCCAGTTGAGTCTTGAAATTATGTTTTCAAAAACTGATGAAGGACTCATTTTAGAAAGAAGCGGTCTCTGCTCAAGCCGTGTTTCTTGCACATGGCCCCCCAGTCGGACGTGTCGTCCTTGTCGTGGCTGTTCCGCACTGTGGGCGCTGCTGTTGTCTGGGGACAGTTTATTTCATGTAGTTCAGTTTAATCCGCTTCAAATAATTAAGCTAGACCATACAGTTGATATTTCTAGTGCAGGGGGAATGGTTGTGCTTAAAAATCCCTGCCCTAATCCACTTTGTAATAAAATCCTCATGCAGACAAGGCCCACAAAGTGGGAGAATGAATTTTGTCTGGCTACCATCTCGTAATGAATAAATATGCAAGGATTTGTTATTTGGGATAGCTGATCCTAACGAAGATATTACTTTAAGGCTGAGCTGAGAACAATTTATTATTTTTTAACACTGTTGACAAAGATGATGACTCTGTAAGCTTAATGTCTTCAAATACAAAACAAGCAGTATGTACCATAGAATTAGGCTTGGTTTGTTCCTATTTGTGCTCAAGATATTAATGATGAAATAGTTCTGGCATCACCAGGACTTTTCACCTACACTACTATTTGTTTCGTAAATTCATAGCAAATTATGGGCAGTGAGCCAAAGGCAAGTGTTAATATCAGTGTTAGCAGAAGTTTAAATACCTTCCATTCTACTGCATGGACACTTAAATCGGGGCTAAAAGATTTCAGATCCCGAAGGTTTTTTTGACTGACTGTAAGCGAGCAATTGCATGGGATTGTCTGGTATGGAAACAAGTGGGCTGTCCATAGGGATGTTTGTTTCTTCTTTTATGGTAAATTAAAATACTGGTTTTTGTTGTTGTTCTGCCTGGTTGGTGAGTGGATAAATAGGCCTGCTGGGTTCAGAGAAGAGGCAGATATTTGGTACAGACGAAGAGTTTGGTCTTGAAAATCAGAGGTGTGGTTAGACTTCGGTGTTCTGCAACCCAGTTTGATATACTAAATTCCCTAATTGCAGAAAATAAGCCACCGTTAAGTGACTGAATAGCTTGTATGAATTAGCAACTGTGCTTGTGGTCAGAGTTTATCTGGGATGTCTAGCAAAAGAGAAACTCAAGTTTTCTGGAGGAAAAGCTAATTTCGAAGCAGCAGGATCAGCAAAAATCAGCAGCTCTGGGAGGTGTTAAAGTAGATTTGTCAGCTGCTCATTTACATGTTTAATCAGGGGGGGGGAAGAGGGGAGTCCCCTTAGCTTTGGAGCAGAATTTGTGGCATAAATCATGGGTTTTTTTAGTGAAAGGGGAAAAAGTATGGAAGTGTGATGTTTTGGTTTAGTAATGTGATGGAAAAACATATGTGGTTCAATCACTGAGATGCAGCCTAAGTCATCTGTTGTTGCTGTGTGAATACCAAAAGCTTTAAATAATAAAACTCTATGAGTACAGCATGCATAGTGTTCGGCTTTTAAATTTATGAACCATACAGACCAGAAAATACGAATATCTTCCGTTTTAAATATCAGTTAATCTATTTATTTTTTTTTTTAAGCAAAATACCCGAATAGCTGAATTCCTGACCTTCTGCTTTTTGTCTTTCAAAAACCCTTGGCTGTTTGTGTCACTCGGTATTTCACAGGGTAGCTTCCCATAAATGGTGTCAGGCCCATTTCGCCATTTTTAGGGTTTTCTTGAAAGCAGGAGTGTTAAATAGAATAGCTGGTTGTGTGGTTTTCTGTGTGTGTTTTGGGGGGATTTTTTTAACTTATTGTTACCTCCAGAAAGTTTTGCCTCTTTTTTTTCATTTCTCCCCGAAGTTTATTGCAGCAAGGAGATAAAGAATGAGTAGAGTTATGTTTTCAACTTGTTAAATAGGCTGGAAAATGGGGCAATTGTCTGCTTGGCGCCCGGATGTATTTTAATAGCGGTGGAACACCATTAGCATAGTCAGTGGAGTGATGGTAATGCCTTCAGGAACAAAAGTGTCTAAACATTTTTATTTCAAATTAATTTTAACAAACATTCGCAAGAGGTCCGGCTGCCTGCAGTTTGTAAACATGTTGTAGCATCATTTGACGTACCAGATGTTTCTGCCCAAGCTGTGCCAGCCCAGGATGTTTCCTGAGCAATGTCAACCAGAAAAATGCCTTTTCTTGCTGAATCCCTTTTGATAAAATATTTGCGGTGATTGGTGGCGTTACCTCCAAGTAAATGATGTTTGCAGAAACGTTATCTCTTTGTGTGTTGTTTGGCAAATGGAGGGGAGGGAATCTTCTTCCTCGAGTGGCGTTTGTCATCAGACACCAACCATTGCTCTGACTGAATTCCAGATCGCCAATACGTACAAAATGAGCGGAGCTTGTCAATGCACATGCTTCTAAATGGTCGTAGTTTCGGGAATGCTATACTTGGACCTTTGTGCTCAATTTGTCCGCTTTGCAGTAATGCACGTTTGTCATCCTGAATTTTGAAACAACGCAGGGTATTTATTCAGCCATTCGGTTTTGTCTGTTCAGTTTTCTGGCTGTGACTGAAGCTACATAAACGGACTGTGTTTTATAGCTGGGGGGAATATGCTAGCATCTGAAAATCTGGCCATTCTTCACGTGGTGAATGTTATTCGCCTTATTTCATTAATAAACAGTTCTTAGTTATTTAGCAATGCTGCAGGTTGCCCTGTGCCAGAGCCAGAGAATCGAGACCAGCTGGGAAACGTCCGTGTTGCAGAATTAGTGAGAGGAAAGGAGTTAAAAAAATTTCAGAAATACTTTGGATCCGGTGTATTGACTGTAGTTTATCTGCTTTTCCTTATTTAATTGTTTTGTAGGTACTTATTTCAGCAGTCGGTCAAATGGGGTGTGTTCCAGCCCCGCGGTGCTCGCGCTCTGCCCACCCGTTCTGGGGGCACTGGGATCGTTTTCCTGATGGCAAAGTGGGGCTTTTTGGGAAAGAGAATGCGATTGCTGCAGTGTGACCGTTCTTCATTTTGTTTAGGCAGGCAGGCAAACCGGGAGGTACCTTTTCGTATAAGCAAATGAAAAGATTGTATGTAAGAAAGGAGGACTGAGTAAACTTTGTGTTCAGTTAGGGTTTTAAAACCCTACGGTGAAAAAAAGGCGATTTTTGCTTAAATACGTAGTTTGTATATACATACAGTATGTTAAAGCAGTGTTAATGTTGTAAAGTCAGTTCTTTTAGCAGCAGCGCGGTGTTAAAACTGAAGTGGTCTTATACAATCTTTACTCCTTTTTCTGTTGTGCAGTCTTTAGTGAAACGATCATAGATTATTTACAATATTCTATCACAATATTTGCAATATTCTGTTGCAGATAGAAGTATGCAAGTTCTCGGTTAATGAACACATGCTTCGTATTTTCTTTTCCCTTGCTGGGAGCCCAGGCTTTATTTATGGTATGCCATTCAAATCCCCACCTGAAGGAGGATGGATCTGAACATGGGTTTTTCCAGCTCAAGATGAGTGTCCTGATTCATGGTTTATCAGATAGGAGGAGGATACAGTCAAGTGTCGCACTCTCTTTTACTAACTCATGTGTTTTGTTCTGTTGTTTAAGAAAAAAAGAGGAGAAAAAGCCAACCAACCAAACAGCAACACTTTGTTTCTTTTCTCCCCCAAGACACAAACACTTAAATTACTTGCTTTTAATTTTTCCTCTCTTCTGCTGAACCAAAAATCAATTACTTGTGTAAGCAGAATTCTGGCCACAAATCTGCTACACAGCTATAAACAATGTCACTACAGAAACTTCTGTTGTCCATAAGTTTAAAAGGAGAAATGGTTCTTATTTAGCAAATTGAAGAGTGAGGAGTGATTTATTACTTTCCTCTGATTTTTTTTTTCCCCTTCTGTTCTGATTTTAAGCTTAATGACACATTCATTGAAACGTCCCCCGAAACACTGCTCTGTATTAGAAGAGTATTTTTGTCCATCCAGTACAACAGTGTTATATTAGTTGATAATAGCTTCGTAACACTGGAATTAAGTTTGCTTTAGATCTATATTTATTGCATTGTAAGAGAGAAATTATAAACAACAGTTGGACAGATGTAATCTCCTGTTCTCGTTTTAAAGAAAATAATTTTGGTATATGCACTAGGCTTAATTTTCCTGCAACTGCGGCAATAGCAGTAACTGCTTTTATTTTCTGGGTCATGCCCGTGTTGCCTGTTTGGTTCATGTGAAAACATCAGTGTGTTACAGTCGTAACTTCATTCCTATAAATCTCTGGCCTTTATTTGCTTTCTTTAGAGCTGGATATGTCTGGGCTCTGGTTGAAATCCGTGGTCTTGCTGTGCATGGCCCCGGCCCTTGTGAGAAGGGCAGAATATATTGGTTGCACAATGCTGGCTCTTTGCCGTCATTATGTTGTTTGATGTGTTGTCATATTTACCTACCCAACCTATTTTAGTTCAAAATGATGAGCTCTGTTTTTAGAAGTAGAGTTGAATAGTTTATTAGCTTTAAACGTGTTAACGTTTATAGTAGTCCTTAATAAAATTGTTATTTAAGAGAACAATATTATCTGCTTATATGTGAGAAATTTAGGCTTAAGAATGTAATTTTTCAGTGTCTGCATGGGAAGGAAGGTACTGGGCTTTCCACTGTCTTTTTTTTCTATGGAAAGGAAAAGCAATTTGGAGATTTTCAGTCTGTCCTTTATATAAAAATCAAGATAGGCGGCTTCTTTTTTTTCCTTAGTTATTCAAGCAAATCTCACGATACCCACTTTCATAACAACTGGCAGAATGTAGTTGAAGAGGGTAATACAACGTCAGAAGAAAAAGATTATATGAAGAATTAGAATGTGTTGGTATTCTGGATCGTTTAAGGCAGAACCATTGAAGTTCCGAGCAGTGTGTTTTAGTAACGTTTACTTGTATCACAACAGTAGACGGAAGCGTAGCCTCAAAGGTCTTTTCCAACCTAAGTGTTTCTATGATTCTGTGGTCAGAAAAAACACGCATAATGACGTGAATCTCTGTGGGAGTCCTGCAAGTATCTTGTGACTTCGTTTCATTGATTGATTGTGCATTATGTGAGAGAACTTGCATGTGGGAATTACTACTGTGCTTGTTGTGGTGCTCCGTGATGTAATTTACCATGTCGTTCGGTATATGTGTATACGTTTTGTCAATCTACTTTATGAAAATGTCAGTATTTTATCGCCGCTAATAAAATAATCGTTAGTAAAATAATCTGGCATAATATTGGTTTCTCAACCGGCAGCTGTGCTGGAGTATTCAAGAGCTCTACTGCTTTTGGGAGAGGGAAAAGTTGCTGTATTTCTTCATTTAATTCTCCCTTCAAAACTCAATATCTCAATTTCTGTAGGTAGAGAAGGAGCCAACAAATTGGTACATCCACATGACAACTACAGTGTCATGCTGAAATAACAACTGGAATCTTATGTAGCTGCCTTTTTTCTTGTGTGCTTCCAGTATAGATCTCCCTAGATAGACTTTTTTATGGTGATGTATTAATATTTGCATGCATATCTGATCTTTTGATAATCTGGCAGGTCTATTTTAAAATTATTTTCCTTTTTAATTCTCAGAAGTGGGGCACAGTGGTATTACGAGCTGTTCCACTGACCTTAATGCGATCACGTTAATCCTACGGTGTTTCTGCTTTCAATCGTACCCAAATGTTAATTAGTAATGAGAGGAAGATTGTGACAATAGCAAAACGTAGGTCTCCACTACTACGTCTGGCTGTTCACTTCTAACAAGTCACTGATCCGTTTGAACGTGTGTGCTTATGTTCTCTTTGCCTATTTCGGTTACTGGTGACAGGAGATTCGTACTTTCTGGTAGTGCTCGAGTCATTTCAGGTCACTTTTAAAACAAGATACATGTACAGAATCACAAAATCCCAGCCTGGTTGGGTTGCAGGGCCTCTGTAGATCCCCCAGTCCACCCGCTGCTCACAGGGTCACAGAGCAGATCACACAGGATCCCAGGTGGGTTTGAATGTCTCAGAGAAGGAGACTCCAAACCGCTCTGGGCAGCCTGGGCCAGGCTCTGNCCCTCAGCATCTCCATAGCCCACCACTGAACCCCAGTAATTCCTTATCCTTAAACTGGGGAGCCCAGAACTGGATGCAGAACTGCAGATGGGGCCTTCAGGGCAGAGCAGAGGAGGAGGATTCACCTCCCTCAACCTGCTGCTCACACTCTTCCTCATGCACCCCAGGCTTTCTTGGCCGCAGGGCACATTGTTGACTTGTGGTCAACCTGTTGTCCCCCAGAGCTCCCAGGTTCTCTGCAGAGCTGCTTTCCAGCAGGTCACCCCGACCTGTGCTGGTGCTGGAGGTTGCAGTGTTGTACTGGGAACAAGAGAGCAGGGGGCCAGCATGGGATCAATATAAAAGGCTCTGCTGACCACTTCAGGAGACCTTTTTTTCTCCTGTGGTGTAGTATGGGATCCCATGCATGTTTAACGAGTATAATGAATGTGTGTAAATTACTAAAGAAAGGTTTTAGTGGAAGACCTTTTATATATTTCTCAGTTTGGGTTCTAAATATATTTTTAAGTACTCTATTTCCTATTCCCATTTCCTATTCCCCTTTGGATCCCTGTTCCCTATTAAGCGAGAAAGAGGTTATTTTCATTTTAGGGCTGAAATTGCATGTTCATTGAAGTAAGCGGAAAATATTTATACAAACGATGCTACTGTGTGACTTCTTTTGTTTTGACTGTTAATACACAAAAAATGATAATTGATTTCTCCAGGAAGTGTGGGATACCTGTTGTTTCCTATGTGAGATAGAATCTGTGGTATAAATAAGAATCCTTTTAAAAAGTCTCTTTCGTGCACTTACTATTTGTGATTGCCTGTTGCAAGCTGCAGATACTGCTTGTTATTTACTGTGAGAATTCGGCACTACGTGGCCTTGATTTGTTGTGCCTGTTACCTTCTTTCAAGTGCTGTGGTTATCAGCTTCTTATGAGCGTGTCCTTTCCTTCCTGGTCACTTTTCTTATCGTTATGTGAGTTACTTCACGATGTAGTTCTCTGCAGATAGAGCTGTGTCTTCTTTTAAAGAAATTTGGGATTCTCTTTGTCTCCCATATTAGAGGAAAAAAACCCCAACAACTTAGTTGACTTTCTACTGCATTCTTGTAAAACGCAGCATCTCAACATTTAAAGGCAAATGTATCTAGCCCAAATGTAAACTAAAAATAATATTTCTTTGGAGACCACTCTCTTTTATGGATATGATAGCTTCCTGTCCATAATCTTCTGCATAAGAGAGAAAGAAAAAACACATAACTGCGATTTCTCTGTTTGAATCCCCTCAGAGAGGGCCAGGTAGACAGGCTGGGTACTTGCTTAGTGTTCCACATGTGTAAGTTTTGGTCTCGATGGGTAGTTCAACATTTAGTTAGCTTTCTGTATGTGTTCTGTATTTAAGCTTATGTCACCGAGAGGAGAATTTTGGTTAGAGGCGTGCTTTATTTCTTGGGGTTTTTTTAAGCTGATGCTTAAGTACTAACATATGAAGGAAAATATTTATACACCTGTATTCATTAAAAAACAAACAAGCAAAACAAACAAAAAAGCAGAAAATGTGAAACAGGGCAAAAAAAGATTTGTTATTTATAGTGACCCAGGAACAGCTTTTAGAGGGTTCCTTTGTCTGTATAAAGTGTGACAGTCAAATCTGTCTGCGTGTTCAGACTGAGATTGTGGAAAAACATACCAGTCAAATTCTCATGTTTTGGGGCCACCGCCAGCTGTTTCTAAACTAGAATTGTTGCCAATCCAGAAAAAAAAAAAAGAATGAGTGAATGTTGATAAATGGGTTCTAAAGGTTTTAATCCTGAGAGGGACTGGGGACACAGGTGGTGGCATTTTGGTAGAATCCTTCACATGAGGTCTGCACGCATGAGAGAGACGCCTTCATTCCCTATGACAATTGCTTTATGCCCTGCAGAATGTGAAAATAAATACTGTTATTTTGTGATAAACATATTGGATCCTTTTTTTCAGAATTAACCCTCTGCGTTCTCTGTCTGTCTTTTAATTTTCTTCCTACCTGCCGTTATGGAGCCAGCCGTGTGTGGTTATTCTGTTTGCCCTTGTTGGGTAATAGATTGCAGGCCAAAACTGAATATACAGCTTATTGCTGGAATTAAGTTCCGTGGGCTAACTATTTAATTAAATGTTCAATGTGAATTGGTGTCCTTACACTTTGGTGTTTGTATGGCTGTAAGGAAATTCACTTAATGTCATTTGTGATGTAACAGAGATTATTTTAATTTCCATAAATTGCGCTGAAATTAATTGTGTTCATGTAATGAAATATTTAAAATATTTAATGCTTTTATCCACTAATTAAGATTGCTAGTCTTGATTTGTTTTTACGTGATTTTTTTTTTTTTTTTACACATTTTTGCTGAAATAGCAAGAAATAATTTGAAGATACTTTGTTCCAGTTGAGAAAGTATTTGGGGAACAGTGGAGCAGAGGTTTGTGTTCCATGAAACGTACCTCGCTGCCAGTTGATAATTGCTCTTTTAAAGGTACGTTGCTAACAGGGAGTGAGAGATATGGTAAGAAATGTTGTAAAAGAGTTTAGGTATGTAAATATTTTTATAAGGCATAATATCCAAGTTGTTCTGGAGTAAGTATACGAGAAGAAAACGGGAAAAGCATAGGGAATTCTGGAGGGAATTAAGGTGAAGGTTGGGGGGATGGCGAGAAAGGAGTTGACTACTTGACGGATCCTTTACAAGCCGCAACATTATTTCTTAAAGTCTGTAAGAGTCATATTTTAGCTGATAAGGATTTTTTCAGACCGTAGGGTTTGCTTTTGCCACTGTACTGTGAAGTGGGCACTGAATCTGTTATGGTTTAAATCAATGGCAACCGTCTATATTGGTGTGACGCCGGACAAATCTGAGGAATTAAATTAACACAATGCAACATGGTGACTGTTGAGTTTCTGCTGAATTTGGGATGTGGGCTGTGATTTCCTGGCTTTATAGATTACCAGACTCCAGGTAGTTTGGATCCGATATCTTGCTGTGTTTGAGAGTCATCACTGATTTCTTGGAGCCATTTTACGCTGTGTGTATAGTGCACACAAAACTGTTAATAGAGCGTCGAGCTTCATTCTAACTTAGCTTACAACTCCGCAGAAAAACGTTAAGTATGATCATAGTTTTAACAAGAACTTGGTGTTTCTGCTAGCTTTTGTATGTGCTCATTTATCTCGGGAGGCCTCGCTGTCATATCCCGACATTCTGCAGTTAGAGCTGTTTCTCTAGAATCACCGTCTCGCTGAGTTTATCCTAAACAATAACACACAAGTTCTTGCACTGGCTTCCAAAGATACAGAATTTATTCTGAGTGCTTGTAATGCAACAGAGTTAATTGGGTTGTATAATTTTTTTAATTGTAATTTTTTCCCTCAAAACTCTGCAGATGATCAGGTATACAATAACCTCTGACAGGGCTCAGAGAGCGTTCTTGATATGTAATTCCAAGCCAGCTGCAGTGCAGGCTGGTGTGGCTAATGGGTTTCTTTGGGATTGTCTTCACCGCACAGACATTCCTGACTCAAATTCCATCTTCAAGCAAGCAAAGGAAAGCAAAATCAAGTTGCCTTCAACCTGAGTTGGTTGGCCTGTCTGGGGGGATAGTATAAAGCCTAAATTAGCACAGCTGCTGTAAAACAGGAACCACGTTGCTCAAATATTATTCTATAATGTGATGTCTGTCTCTTGTGTTGGTCTGACTAGGGTGAAGTTTCAATCAGTGTGGAGAGTTTACCAAGAGCTTTGAGTGTTGAACACTCATTCTTAAATATTGACTATTTGAGAATATGGAAGACCTCAGGAGAAAAGGGTGTATGGAACAGAAGCTGTTGGTCTGTTGGGTTACACAGGCAGCTCAGTTGCTCCATTGTATTGTAGCATTGATAATGTGAATTTACTTGTGGCGTACCTGCTGCAGTCGGACAAAATACAAAGAGCTTCTTGGCTTTTGTGTGAGGAGGATTATTCGTTTGGGAAAATGAACAGGCCTGGCTTTGGCACCCCGTTTATGTTCTTTGGGCTCCCCATGGCGGGGTGATGTGTTGGGGTGGGTATGGGGTACAGCTCTGGGGGGGTCCCTTTAGCCGAATCCTGCTGCTGATCAGTCTGTAAGGTGAACTTTGATCTTGGGGTCATCTGTACTGCACATTTTTTAACCAAGACTGAAATCTTGCCAGTGCTTATTTCCACGAGCAGTGTTGTGAAACTCTGATTAATGTGATGTATGTGGATATGCAGGCCTCATTTTGATGGTGTTTCTTACATTAGACCTTGGCAGAGTCAGGCGTATC
Organism: Pampusana beccarii; assembly: GCA_013399365.1. Classification (NCBI taxonomy): domain Eukaryota; kingdom Metazoa; phylum Chordata; class Aves; order Columbiformes; family Columbidae; genus Pampusana; species Pampusana beccarii. Next base: position 114,729 of record VWYH01009562.1, on the reverse strand, counting down.
CCACCTGAAATGCCAAGAACCTCTGAAAGGACGTCTTTCTGAGACCAAAGCCAGCCTATGGTTTTTCTGGTGAAAGTCGGGAAAACCTTGTGCTCCCCGGGATGCGTAAAGGTTCAGAAACAGCAGCTGAGAGTGTGAGGTGTGCGCTGGGCGGCCTCCCCAGCCGCCTGCAGCCTCCCTGTTCTTTGGCTACACCTCTGCCTAAATTGACTTGTAAATACAGGTATCGGTATATATACAGGCATCCGTATATATACAGGTATCGGTATATATTCCGGGAAGAGACTGTGTTTTACATGAAGAATTCGTAGTCTGATGTCTCTCGGTCCTTCCCCCCGGCTGGGGTCAGGTGCTGGGTCCTCAGTTATGTAAAAACAACAGTTCTTCGTTAAATGTTCCTTACGCTGCCTTCTGAGGACATCACATCTTCTCCATTGTGGGCCCTGGAACAATCTGAACTCCACCAGTTTTTTTTTTTTTTCCTCTGGGAATTTCTACCACTTCGCAGGGGGTGTGTGTGTGTAGTTTTTTGAGGTTTTTTTAATACATTTCATTCTGCCTTGACCAGAGAAAGAGGAATAATACGGTCCTGTATTTATTTATTTGTTTCCCGATGACTGGATTAATTTATTTGTCGTCTTGTAAGCAATGCTTAGAGAAAGCATCTCCTCCTTAGAACACGACTCTATATCCCCCGTCATCCAAAACCAGAGTGGTGCGCAGAACGAACACACTCCAGAGTATGGGAAGGAGGTGGATATTCTACAAGAAACATGTGTTACCAGGGTTCTTCTAATAAAGGTTCTCCGCTGGCGCTCTTGTGGCTTCTTCAATACGTTGTCGGTGAATCAACAGGTCGGACAGGTTCTGCCTGAAAAGAATATACAGACCAAGAATTCTTTTATTTTTAATTACTAGAGTGGATGAAAGCGAGGTGTGGTCTTTGGCTCCGCAGAGAGAGTCAGGACCCAACTGGCTTGTGTGCCCTTGGGGAAATCTCATCTTCCTGCCTCCCTTTCTCCAGCTGCCATTTAGATGCCATAGTTGCCTCGGGAGGAAACAGAATATATTCATGTTTGCAAGGTTCCTTGGAGATGGAAATTCTATGCACATGATATTTCTAATACGTTGTCTGTATTAGATGTTAGAAATTCACCTTTTAAAGAAACGTTTTAAAGTTAAAATACTGATCACGTGGCTTCGGTTTAGTTGCATTCTTTCTTCTCTTTGTGGAAAGTAACTGGAGAATGCCCTCTTAGGACCTCTGTCATGAACATTTCCATGTGGTGATTTTTCAGTGTTGTGTTATGGGTGTCTGAATATCTGACTTCAGAGAAAGCTTAAGACAGCGAATTTGTCCTGAGACAGAAGATATCTAAACAATTAAATGCATTTGATGAGACACCTAAGAACAAAATGTATTTTTACAGTATTTATCTCTGTTTTCAAAGATTTTGTGTTCTACAAAGCTGAAACATTTTAGCCCTTTGAGACTGGCCTTCAAAATTGTTCAATTAAAAAGTTTTCACTGCTTTCTAGTTTTGAGCTTTTGGACTCATTTGGGGGCATAATTTACAGGATTCTTTGTTTATCTGTTAGAATTAAAAGCTTAAAAAATAAATTTTGTGCAATGTCTTCAGATGCCCTTGGGAAAAAATGGGACTTTGAGAAAAACATCAGTCTTGCAAAACTTTGCAATATTATGGAATTGCAACATAAAGAACATGAGGGGAAAAGGGGCCAGGTCACTGCTAGGTTTTAGTTTTTCAGTAGTGGCGTGTCTTTCATTTACTTTACCCAGGCTGTTATCATATTTGGAAATGTGAAACTTCAATATTGTTCCAGGCCTATCAAGATGTTGTTCTGTTGAACCCAGCACTGCCATATCTTTGCTATACTTGATTTTTTTTTTTAAAGACATATATATGGAATACTTGGGTATTGAACCGTGGGTTCAAATTGTTTATTCACCCCCATACATTGCGATTTGCATTTTGCTCTTGGCCCGGCCCCACAGCCGCGATTCCGGGGGCCGCGACAGCTCCATGGGGGTCACAGGGTTTAGAACTTGCTGCAACAAACACATTCTGACTTGCAAGAGATGCAGCAAATTGTTTCGCTAATCCCCTCCCGCTATAGCCTGTAGGATTAATTTTGGTGGCAATATTTGCCACCTTAATGTGGTTTCATGGAGGGTTTGATTTATGCATATTTAGATCAAAAGTTGGAAAACAACAATAATTTGGATTTTTCCCGTTATAAACAGTTTTAACATTTTTTTTTAAACTCTTATTTCGCAGCATTGTTGAAACTGTATTTTAAAATGCGTTTGAGAGCACGGAGTGATTTATTAGAGTATCTACTTGAATAAAGTGTGTGATAAATAAAACTAAGCATTTCCAAAGGAAAGGAAAATAGGTCGTCAGCTCTCTTTGACTAAGCTGCATATTGCGAAAGTTGTATTTATTTGTTTATTTTTGATTAAGCCAATAGCATGCATGGGTAAATGTATTTCACATCAGTTCTGTTTTAATAAACTGAGGCGGAGAAAAATGAGGCTTTTTTTTAGAAGTTGTTATAGATACACGCGTGTGCACATATACAGATATGTACAAATGCATAGCCGGAATAATTCTGTATTCAGTGGACTTCAATGCTTCTGAGGTGATTTTTTTTTTTTTAATTATTTTTTTTCCCTTGCTAAAGGTCTAGAGTAAGGTGATGTGGCTTTAACATAAAAGTCTTCTCCTATAATTTCATTGAGAATAAGTTACCTATTTCCCAAAAGAAGTTAAGAAATAGTGCAGGAAACAATAGGGGAAAAAAAATAGAGGAATTATTTTCTCCATACTTCAAGCAGGCAAAAAAGAGTAAAAAAGGTGAACATGGGAGCCCAAGACATGGGGAACAGCCGCGGGCTGGGGCGGGAGATGGGATGAGACAGAAGGTTTTTATGTATTAGATGGATATAAAGTTGTTCGGCCTTGCTGTTCGTTCTTGTGGAGTAGTGGGGATAGTGCTGGGGAATGGGTGGTTCTTTGCTTTTTAACTTGCCCTGTTAGGAAAATCATATATAATGAAATACCGTGTTGAAAAGAAATTTTGACGGTGGTGATTAAATTCAGCTTCTATGTTAAAATTGCCTGTTGTAAAGCACTCCTTGTGATACGCTATTTTATTATGTAAGGCCTTAGTCTTGTTCAGCAAGAGGGACAGTGCCTGCTGAGAGAACTATTTGACTTTTGGGTGGTTTTTTCCGCGTTGCTCAGTGCGGAGCCTAAACTGTGTTTTCTGCCCACTATTCAAACAAAGCTGCCCAGGAAGGACTGTTGAGTTGCTCATAGGTTTCTGTAAGGCACTTATCACTGCACTGCCACAAAGCTTCATAAACCTTTAATTAATCTTCACAACACCTCTTTGATATGATTCAGTTCAATCATTATTCAGCACCGGAGCCGGGAAATCTTTCTGTACACAAAATGAGGTGAGGTCCCGTGGGAATATGTTGTGCAAGGTGATCAAAGCTGGTTCTGCAGTATGAGTATGGAAGGGTGGCAAGCAGGGCCACCCCAAAAAAACCTTTTCCTGGCATTTCTTAACTTGCGAGTGTTTGATTTTTACGATGGTTGTGATACTCTTTCAACACTTTTCTGTGTTAAAAGCCATACGTAACGTTAGTTATCCTGATAACAGCTTCCTAAGACGCATAATCGAAACAGTCGAACATCTCCAGCTCAGGATTTTTGGCTTTTTGATTTATTGTGATTTGTAACCTTTTTGCTATTTCTTCCTTTAAGACAAAACTATTTCTGCTATTTCTTCTTTTAAGGTGTTAAGGTTGTAACTGAGAGCCTTTGATTTTGAGGGTACGGAATCATACCTTGGTGCGTGGTTTAAATGCTTGTTGGTGCATGTTATGCCTGTCTCTTCATTTATCATCATTCAGCAAATCAGAAATTCAGACCGACGATACGACTCCTTATTTAACTGTTCTGACCCAGCCTGAGCAATCATTTCCGTGTGACGGCTCAATTCCTCTAACTTCTGGAAACAGCAAGCCCAGAATTTTTGTCAATAATATGACTTGCGTCATTAGACTTTTGCGCTACCATTGCCCTCCGAATGTGGATGACTGAAAACGTCGTCTGTCCTGAAACCATGGCAGCCACGATTCCACGGTGTTCTCTGTCCTGCCTCATAGGAATCACTTCAAGAAAAGACTCCTGTTGTTCTTCTAAATGTAAAAATCACTTCTAATTGCTTTCTTCTTATTATTTATGGCTGAGTAAACTACTTTCTTAAGTTAGTTGGAGAATTAGGATATTGGCAATCTCAAAACAAGACTTTTCTAAGAATAGTCTGTAGGCAAATACTAATCATTTGTACAGTATATTAATTTGCGTATTGTATTCTTACGTATGCTTGCTGTATTGAATGGCGTCATACTTACAGGATGTTTCTGCTGAAATAAAGTTGAGGAAAAGTTTAGCCTTATTGTAAATCTTAGTAATTCTCCGCCGCCTTATTTCACAATGGGGTTGGATTGTTTTTGTTTCTAGCCATGTCCCAAAATGGAATTTGATACAGGGAGCGTGAGCCATAATTTTATGTTGTGGGTGGAAGGAAGAACTGAAGAGTTAAGTACAACGTCTTTTCCGTCCTGCCAAGTTCCAGGTCTGTGAAAGGGCAGAGCTCAGTGAATTCTGTGCAGTGGACGTCTGGGCAATTTAATTCCGGTTCCACACTGGTGTATGGTCATTACCTACGTCTTAATTAATACATTCATATTCTTAGTTAGATTTTGCTAATAAGGTTTGCAATATAGCAGTGTTAGTGCTATTAGGATCCTTATTTAGCATTTGTGTGATGTAATTAGGAAAAAAAAAATATCGTTTGTTACGGAAATTAATCTTTTTCCAGGAAAATGCACTAACTGCAAATTTTTTGTTTGTTTGTTTTTTTTAAAGGTGTTTTTTTTAAAAGTTTCTGAATGCAGGCCTGACATAGGTAGATACTTCGTATAAATACAACTAAAAGTAAGATAATATTTTCGCTCAAGACAGATACTGTTGTCTCTGTGCAATCTGTTCATTGGTTTACGGAGAATAAGGGCACCACTGGGACCAGTCCTAATCACCACAACCTTCCAGCATGCTGTGTTTGTACGTAGTCTTCTGATTTACAAGCCAAGTGTGGAAAATATGTAGTTAGTGGTTTTTGCCTGTACAATTATTTCATTGTAAGGCACACTGATAACCCTGGCATGTATAACATGCCCTGGGATGTTAATAAATTGCATGGTCTGCATCTCTGAAAGAAAAAGTTTGCTTCAGTAATGCATCATTTTTCATGCGTGTTATATGCATAAAAAGGAATGGTAATATTCAGGTATCACAAGCTTCCCCAGCCAGGTGGGATTTGGTATTAACACAACAATTGCTTTGTAGAGTGTCCATCTAATGTGTTATCAGCCCACACTGATGACCTGTATTCTATCGATTTAGATAGATTTAGGCAGCATCTTAAAAGCAAATAAGATTTATGCAGCATCTCACTATATTTCTGTGGGATAATGAATTGTAGCTGTTAGTTTCCAGGAGCCCATCAGCGATGCTGTGCCTGCTGGGGTGATGCGTTGTATTTTTGTATGCTGTTGACCTAGAGCTGCCTTTTCAAAATTGTTGTTATTTCTTCTGCCCTCGAGGTACATGCAGATTTTTGCTAGACATGGCTTATGCCGGTATTTTTTTAAATCCGTGAGAGGGTGTCCTGGGCTGATTTCTGCAGGATGAGCAGTGTGAGTAGGGCAGGTTTGGTTGACCACAGCAGATGACAGGAGGGACCCCCACACTGGCAGCTGATGGGTGAGCGTTGAGGAGGGTGAATGGAATAGCCGCACTAATTATATTAATCGGAAATAACTGTTTGGATTCTCTTATAATACCACACCCAGAAATGTACGTGGTGATATTCTTCAGTCTATTGCGTGAGGAATATTCAGGGGCTGGATGGGCTTATACAGTAAATCTCTGCTGCCCTCAGCTCACCTCCAACAGCTGATTATTTTCTTGCTTGCGAGCAGTGTGACCTGCAGTGGGGGCTTTATCAGGAGAAGATACCAGTGCCATTAGAACCCCTTTCTCGTTAGGGGTCCTGTCACAAAGTAATGTCATTTTTTACTCTCTTTAAGCCAGTTCTGCCCTTTTTTTCATCACTTTGGGAAGAAGAGGGTATATTACCAGGTTATAGAAGCACGTGTTGCTTATCTCAAGCCCTTATTCCTGTAGCCGAGAGGACAGGTCGCTCGGAGAAAAGGCAATAAAAGATCAAGAGGCAAAGGTCCAAGACAGAGGCGGATGAGGGGGTGTAAAGTGGGGTCCGCCGTTTCATTAGGGGGATATTGGCACCTCGTGATCGCGTGTCTTTCGGTGTCGTGCGTGCTCGGGCCTGTGCTATCGCTACGGGATCGGTGGCAGCCACAAGCGGAGCCAGGTAGCAGCTGTGGGTAGAGGGGTGAGGAGTCCGGGGGCTCTTCAAGGGCTGGGATCTGAGGTGTTGGGGAGAGGGCGGGGGGCTCTGGGGTGACGGGTATGCGGAGGTTGGTGAGGTGGATGGAATTTGGGGCAGCCGGAGAAAGTATCTTGGTTAAGGGTGGTGTTGAGATTGTTGGAAGAAGCTTGTGGATAAGTGGAAGGGGGTGTTAAGATGGGCAGCGCTTTCAAAGGCTGAGGAAATGTTGGGGTCATTGCGGAATATTTATATCTTTGGGAAGCGCTGAATGTCAGGAATTAAGGGGGTGGTGGATGTGAGTCTTGAGAAAAGACCTGACATCTCCCCAAATATCTGCACGCCCAGGTCCTTTTTGTCGTTAAAATTTGGTAGTTCTGATCCTTTCGGTCGTTTTTTCTGCCTTTATTTTCCCTCCACAGTGCTGTGCTGGTCGCCTCTGTTAAAGCAGGTGGTGGCGAGACGAGATGGGAGATACATGCAAACAGGATTCCCCAGACTTTGCTGTTTTGTCAGAAAGCTGGGAGTTGTCAGCAACTAAAAGAAGCGTCTTTTTAAATGCAAAACGTGAAATAATGATTTAAATCTTCTTGTTTCCATTTTTGGGGGCAAAAAAAAGTGAAAGCACGGTAAGAAAAGCTAGTGCTGTTTCCATTTAAAAAGAATTTTGATGGAGAACTTCCGGCAGTCTCTAGGTTTGATTTTTTGAGACTAAAAATAGTCTTTCTGGAAGGAAAAAACGTCTTCCCTTGTGTACCTGTTGAATCAGAAATGCTAATGAAATGCTAATGCCAATGGGGGGGTTACTTCTGTGCTTCTGAGGCCTCTGAATTTGTAGTTACGGACAGTAAGGGGCATTCTCCATAGTAGCCAGTGGAATTAGTACAATTTTTAACGTTTGACATGCGTGTTACGTAATATCGCACACACGTGTCTGTATAAATCATATACAGTTAAAACATGTTTGTTCTTTTTTGTGTTACTACTTTAAGCACTTTCAGAGCTGAATGTGGTGATTTCTTTTTTCTTGTTTTCTTCTGTTCAGTCCCAGAGGACGATGGATCCGTCAGCATCTCGAGCAAAGGCGCCGTTCTCTGGGTGCCTGGGTTTTTGTGAGCACTGCAATTTGGGATGTGTGTGTTTAGTTGGTTTTGGTTTGGTTTTTTTCCTTTAGTGTGGTAAAATAATTTATTAAGGTCAAATACTTTTTACATAGTAGAGAATGAGACCCTCAGTTGGAAAAGAGTAGTCTTAGAACTTGAATGAAATTTCATTGTAATTTAATTAAGGAGTAAGTTGCAAGTTACTTAATTGGGTTCTGTAGCAGGTACTTATTAACATTTTCATCCTGAAATTTAGGATAAATAATTAACGTTTAAAAGCCAAAATTAATTTGTTTTGTAACAAGAGTTGTAATTGATTTTACCGCCTGGTTCTTCGCATTGGGTTTTATCTCATTTCTAAGGCTGTTCCCTGTGTTGTGTGTGACATTCGGTCTTTGGGGTCAGCTCCGTGCACAAGCACATCTACGTATGTTGACACCGGGGTTGAATTCAGCCCTGTGACCACGTCTGACGTCTCTCCAAGTGAGCTATGGATGGGAAATCTTTTCAAAGACTTCGGCAGCCTTGGAGCTCTTTGCTTTATTTCTAAACCCTGTGATTAGAGGTTTCTTGAAACTGGATTTTCTTCTTCCCAGGGTTGGGGATGTGAACAGTCATTTTAAAATCCAGCCGCTAAACATGGTCTGGCTCCTAACTATTCTAAGTAAAAAACAGTTCTAGATGCCTGAACGTCAAGCTAAATTAAAATTGGCTTTTTTTCTTTAATACACTTCACTCCTTGCACCCCTCCCCCCCTTTTTTTTTGTCTTTTCTCATTTCTTACAGTGGAAAATAAGTATTTTCTTTGCCCTGTTAACACAATATTAGGGCATGGCAAGCTTAACACTTCAGTGTTTGCATCTGGAGGCTCTGATGTGTTCAAGACTCTTTGTAGTTCAAGATAAATTACATTTGCGATTATCATCAACCCCTCAGAAATTTAAATTAGTATGCAAATAGCAGGAAGGATTATCAAGATTTTAATTAGCAAGTAACAATTTTTCAATGCAGATAAACCAGATTTATCTGTTACGTGTTCTTGCTGCGTTTTTAAAGTGTTCTTAGCCCAGTTTAAGAGAATAAAAAAACCACCAGCATATTGTGAATTGCAAGGTACTACCGAGAAATGAACAATATTCTTGGGGAACCCGCTCCTCCTCGCCTGCCGTTCGCTTTGGGTGAGCAAATAATGAGGCCGAGGTGGATCGGGTGCTATTGAACTCTGGTTTGTTTCACCTGGGAGAACCTGCAGCACCGGGGTGCCCGGCCCCGCCGTCCCTGTGGAAGTTGTTTAGTGTAGAGCAGAACGTGTGCTCAGCGTGCCCCCGCTCACCCTCATCCCAAGGCTCTTGCTGGGGAGGACGGGCTTTCGTTCACCAAAAGCTTTTTGAGCTGTTCAGTGTCGTCGTTTTTTGATCTGATAGGAACTGGCCGGTTCTAAACGGCTAAATATTTGCGAGTGGTCTTGTTTTGTTTACATTCACAGTGATGCGCTTCTAAAAATCTCTGTCTCTTCAAAAAAGTGAGTAATATAGAATAAGAACTGCAGAACAGCTAAGCGTTTAAAAACCCTGCAGTCCAGGCAAGCCATTGCCATCTGTTCCTGGGTCACAGAACATAGAACAGAAGTATCTTTTGTGTTCTGTCATGTCTGAGCTGTAGCTGAAACCTTTAGTTTATAAAGGACAGGTAAAACAAGAAGGCATGTGCTAGCTTTAGCTCAGAGATGCTCTACCTAGTGGGGCTTTTTTATTTTCTTTTTTTTTTTAGGCTCTGAAAGGGAGAAGGTGGTTTGATGTCACTAAAATCTATTTGCAATGAACCTTTCTGTTTAAAAAAAAAAAATTGATCTGGAAGTACACGTGCTTTGATATCTTTGGTTCACTGGTGCAATCGTCCTTACTTAATGCTTTGTAAAAAGTATATAAAGTTGGTATATTTTGTGGTATCTCACTCACTTGAGTGAAGAGTTTGGTTATGCATTATTCCATGTGGAACTCAGAGGCTCAGCTCTTAAGATAGCTCTTTGCAAGAAACTTTAAATGTCATTTTCCTTATGCATCTCTGAGCTTCCTGCATGCTCAATTCATTTTAACTGTATTTACGTATCATCACATCTGGGAGTATTTAAAAGCAAACACCGCATCTTATTTCAATAAGAATTTTTGTTTGCTTTTTTTTTTTTTCCTCTGAAAGAATAAAAATCAAGGCGGTGAGTGCAGCAACTCTGCAGCTGTGTGCATGGAAAAGGAAAACCAGCATTTTTCCTTCAGGCACATCGCCACCTAGCAGCTATCAACTACGATTTGCTCAGTTTTTAGTTAAAGAAAAAAGGTAAAACCTGTATCTACGTACTCTTGCTTTATTCCTCCACCTGCTCCTCGTAGCGTGTTGAGGTATCAGCTCATAGGTGGTAAGTCAGAAATACCTCGGGAGCTGCAGCAGGTACTTTTGTCTGTTCAAAAATAGAATTACACTGAGCAGTACTGCATGGTGTTTGACATCAGAGAAATGGATCCTCTTTGATGGGCATCAAGGGTGAAATTTCAGGTTTCTCCAAGCAAACGGCTCACACGTTGTTCTTCTACCATCTCGATTTTCAGCCGGTGTCATGCATTTTCCCACTAAAAGATGTTGCATGGCACAGAGTGTAGACTAAGTTCGTAAAACTGCACCCAGACCATTTTGGGAAGCAGAAAGGAGAAGCTCCGTGGTAGCTTGCTCGGAAACATTTGTTCATAAGCAGCTCAATATATGTTTAGGTGCTGTAAACACCATATGAACTCTTACTGTCCAATCTCATATTATGGGCTTGATATATTAAGGAATTGCCTTTTTTTTTTCTGCAAAAAATTCAGGTAAACAAACAATTGTAAGGATTTGTTTTCATATAACTGCTCAAATAAGCCAGGACTATATATTTTTATAGTAGCCAAGTTTTATCAGCACTTAAGAGCCAGCGACACAACAGCGTACTGCATTCATAGCATGCACCGCCACTCTTTGAAAACCAGGTTTCTCAAGCTTTTTTTTTCAGATTGGGTTCAGGTGAGAGCAGCAGTGAGAAGAGCAGTGAGAGAGCCCCTGGTGTGGAGCAGTGAGAGCCCCTGATGTGCTGCAGCTGCTGGGGACACTGGTCCTGCGTTCCAGAGCAGCCCCTGCACAGGAACACCAGGAACCTGGATGGTTGAGCCCATCACACCAGTTGCTTCCTACGGCTTTTTTTATTTCTCGTTTGCTTTCCTTGCCTCACAATGCTCGTGTGACAAGACAGTCTTGTGTGAAGACTGAGTTTAGTTTGCTTCCCAATCAGATGATCATGGAGAGGTTGTATGTGGTCTAATTGGAATAGAATCTAATGTACTTTGATGTTAAGTCTGCGGTTATTCAGAAAGACAGTGGATTTTCAGTTACCTCTAGGGGATGCTATTGTGTTAAAAGTTCCAGTGTTTTACGCATTTTTCATATAAGATACGGGTATTTATCTGCCTTAGAGAATAAGCGTGTGCAATCCCGTAGGAAGTAATCTAGCCAATGTGACGCAGAGATACCACAGCACATAATTGTATTTGCAGCTATCAACATGCAGAATAACAGAACGAACTAACAAAGGTCCTGGGGTGGTGCTGATAGCTTGTTTTTCTGTGTATTTCACACCTGCCCTGCGGATGCACTGATGATGGGTTTCAGTTGGGTGGCAGGTACCTCAGACTGGGGAAGGTTGGATGAGCAGCAGCTTGAATCGAGCAGTGGAGAATTCTTGGCCATCAGGAACAGAGTACTTGACAGGCACCCTGTCGCTATTTGAGGTTCATGTCTGCTGGACTTAGATTTGTTGAGCTGTTTTCTTTCAAATAAAGTTTTCCTGTGAATGGAGTTCGGTTTCAGAATGCTTGAGATACATTTACATTGATAATTTCCCCCCTCTATTTGTTCCGAGGCATTGCCTTACTTTCGGTATAGATATTTTAATTTAGAAATTCATAAAGCTCCCAGTGTTCGGTACCAGTTTATTATTATTTAATGTGAAACATCTTAAGATGTTTATTATGCAATGTTTGACAAACGTTAATCATAGGGTATCCTGTACTGCTGAAAGCCATTCATATAATAAAGTGATGATTACTGTCTAAAAACCTGTCAGCCAGTAAGTACTGGTCTAATAAAGAAGACTTTGATTCTTTATTAGTGTCTGGACAGCAGTACTGAGCAGTCAGTGGTTTGTAGACAATACCCAACCTTGAATTTCCAAACAACTTGAAATTCATGTATCTTTGAATATAGAGAGGAATGTATAGTGGGCTTTGAACTATAATGCCTTGCCCCATTATGTGCAAGGTGTAGAATATTGCTTTCTTTTCTTCCTCATCACCTGCACTTCCCATAAAAATGTAAGTATTTTAAATTGGGAAGATTAAATACTTGTACGTTCTTATCCTTCCCAAGCACCCATAGAATGTGTTGTATTACTGTAAATTCAGGGATGCTACCTATATTAAAAACTGTACACATCAGAAATACTTTCCCCAAAAGCTTTGGCATAGTTACGTAAGAAACTTGCATTTCATACTGAGTGAACATGCCTCTCTTTTGTTGATGTTGTAGGTATGGAGTTTTATCATATATCCTAAAGGGCTAAGGCTTCTCTTGATGCCTTTATTAAATGGCTGGTTCCATCTGAAGCGTTGTTGTAGCATATCTTTGAATTTGAGTATGCACAACATGATCTGCTGTGTAAAACTCCTCATCCCCTTGCTAAAAATCATGATGTTCTTTATTCAAAACATTTTTATTTCTAGAAAATACCATGCACTATTTGGGTCTGGAGGTATGTGGTTGCAACTTCTGTGGTAACAAATCCTGTGAGGCAAGAAAACCACTGCAACATATTTATTAGGTACCATCCAAGAGATGTTCTGTTACCTCAGCATTAAGTGCTGGTGAGCTTTTACATCATGTTAAAGTCTTAAAGATTAATAGCGCTTCAATTAGGAGAGCGCCCTTTTTGCATATAAATAACCAATAAATGCTTCTTGACCATCTTCCCGGAATTTATTTCAGGTCATTTGTTTCCTGCTGTGTTGAATTCAGCACTGTTAGTGGACATTCTCCTTCAATTGAAGTGTATAAGTAGACAACACACAGGGCTACTTTTTGTATTTGAAGTGAGGAGAAACCTTATTTGGGTTCTGGGGAATCTTCCTTGGATATAAATGTCCTATTCCTGTTTCTGACTAGTAACTTTAACTGGATTGCCTGGTCTCACTGAAACATCCCGAACATTCAAGCAGTACTTTTCAAAATGACAAAATGTCGCTGCGTGAGTTGCCTCTGTAATGGAATATCTTCCCCTTCTCTAACAGGGGGGAGACATTCTCAGTATGAAAATGGCAGTTTGTTCCTGGTTCTTGCAGTCTGCTCGTGTGCACCGTTAAAGTTCTCCATCCCGGGACAGCAGGGATGAGCTGTGTTCCAAGCCACAGGGCAGAGGGAAGATTAGGACTCCGTTGGCTTCTTTTGTTTGTCCTAAACCAAACTTCTCCAGTATTTATTTCTCTTGTTCTTGTCAAATCAGACTTCAGGTGCTGACCAGCCCCAGGAAATGCAAACTGATGTCTCTGAGGTGAGTTACACCCATCCAGATGTTCTGCCCGCTTTGTGATGAGTCGCACACATCTGTCTGAGCAGCACGAGGCTTTGCGGTGCCTGCAGAAGGGCAGACCACATCCTGAGATGAGAGCGACCGCTGCGAACGTCTCCATCGCTTGTGTCGGCTCAACTGGAGCTTCAGCAGCTGGTAGAAATCCAGCACACAGGGTGTTTAACTGCTGGGAGCCCTTAAAAGTTGAATGTGGTACTGTATGGGTGGAACCGGAGCTGTGTGAATACACAGTACCTGTGTCTACACATACACACGTACCCACTGTACCTTCTTTCTTCAATGTTGCTTTATTTATTTATCCTTATCCTTCCCAAGCATCCATAACATGTGTTGCATTATTGTAAATTCAGGGATGCTCTCTCTTAAAAACTGCACATATCAGAAATATTCTCCCAAAAAACTTTGGCGTAGTTACGTAAGAAACTTGCATTTCGTACTTAATAAACGTGCCTCTCTTTTGTCAATGTTGTAGGTATGGATTTTTATTACAGTTTATATCTTAAAGGGCTAAGACTTCTCTTGATGCCATTATTAAATGGCTGGTTCTGTCTGAAGTGTTGGTATAGAATATCTTTGAATTTGAGTTTGCACAACATGATCTGCTGTGTTTAGTTCAGTGTGTGGATGGAGTTGTAGCGCTGAGTACGCAGTACCTGTCCCGCTGTACCTCCTTTCTTTAGTTTTAGTTGTCTGTCCCGTTACTGTAAAGCAACATTCTTTTTCACTGCAACAGCACTGGGATGCATCAGAGGGAAATTAAGCCGAGAACGTTTGAGAATTAATTTTTAGAATTAATTTATTCCCGCTCAGGAAGCCCGGCCAGAAAGTTGCTCTGGAGCGTTTGCACAGAGCGCGCTGGGCCCCGGCCGGAGGGGCCCCCGAGCTGCCCCCTCCTCCTCTTCCTCCTCCTCCTCCTCCTCCCGAGCGCTCGGTGCATTTAGCGCCTGATGTTGTGCAGAAAACATCCCCGACATCCGAGGCGCTCCAGGGATGCGCGGCGCATGCGCGGTGCCGCCCGTGGCGTCACTGCTCGCGGCTGCTGTCAGCGCGGGCGCGCGGCGGCCGCGGCTCCGCGCGCTTTGTCCGCCCCCCCGCGCCGCCTTCTCTCCTCTCTCTTCTCTTTTCTTCCTTTTGGTTGCAAGAACACTTGAAGAGTCCCCAGACCAGACCTCTCTGCAGCGAAGGGCGCCGTGAGCTGCAGTTTTCCGAAGTTCGGGAGGGCGAGTGCGTGTGTGTGTGAGTGCCCCCGACTTCCCTTTCATCGCTTTGTTTTGATTACCCGGAGGCCGGGCCTTGTGCTGGGGGAGTTTCGGCAGCCGGGAGCCGCTCGGCACCATTTGCTCGGCCTCCTGCTCCCTCAACCGGGGCGAAAGCAAACGAGCTGGTCTTTTTTTTGCGAGCCCGATAAATGCTGTTTATGAAGATGGACCTGTTGAACTACCAGTACTTGGACAAGATGAACAACAATATCGGCATTCTCTGCTATGAAGGTAACGCTTGCGTTTCACGAAGCGTCTTTTGTCGGGTGTCTTTTCTGTCCTTTGTAAGTGTGATTTTTTTTTTTTTCTCTTGAAATCTGTACTGTTGGTTGTGAGATACCTCGCAGTCTGTACTGTTGTTAAGGCTTTGTTAAAGAGACTTTTTCTTTTTAAATGTNTTTTTTTTAATGTGTTTTTTTTTTTTTTTTTTTTTTTTTTTTTTTACAAGTAGTATTTTTAGTGTGAACTTATTATTTTTTCTTAAAGATAACTTTAGTTAGATTAGCCTAAAGGACCGTGCGGCTTTTGTGGCGGGTAAAGTTCTGGTTCATCATTTCTGTAGCTGTAGAAGCAACAGCTTGTTGAGACGGGTGTGAGACTGAACGCACATTTCTGCTCCTAATCCCGACCAGCAGTTGGGCACGGTCGCTGCTAGACCCGACAGGCGGCTTTAGGCAGCGAGGCTGCTTCGGTGGGGCCCAGGGCCGGTTCCCCCGTTCCCGTTCCC
>VWYH01009562.1:0-99461 GCA_013399365.1 Pampusana beccarii | reverse complement strand
TGCCCGACCCCCCCACCTCCCGGCCCTGGGGAAGGAATTACACAACCCGTTGGAAAACGGAGCTCATTTCTTCTCCTTTTCCCCTCCCGTGCCGGACTCTGGTCCCGCCGGTGCCGCGTTCCGCTCGCCCCGCTCCGGGCGGCACAGCCCGCTCCGAGGTGCCCGCGGTTAACAGCGTAAAATCGGTTTCTTAAATCCGGTGGAGTTTTCTCTACGTGCAGTTTGAAGCGGTGGTTATGGCTTGGCTTTGGCTGGAAAGAAAGGCACCACTGAGCTAATTCGGCTTGGCAGGGGAACTGTGTTTGCTGTAGCCACACACAAGCCTTGGAGAAACCTTTCTTCTGATTCAGCAGGAACGTTTTCCACGTTCGTTTGGAAAATAAACTTGCTGTAGTTGTCAGGAAAGAAACAAACAGGAGTGGACATAGGAGTAGGAGCTATCTGTTCACATCGTTCAGAAAAGGAGCAGGACAGAAGGCAGAGAGCTGAACTTCTCTTTGGCAAATACCATCTTTTCTATCATTAAATCAGCATGGCCACATTTCTTTCCTTCAGGAAGTGGAGCGGCTCCCTGTAGAATTGTTAATGTCCCCGTTGCATTTCTTACTCTTTCCTGCACAAATACGTATATATTTGTTTGAATAAAGGTCTTTTATAGAAGGCTGAGCTTTGCCCATCAGTACTAAATAATTATGGTCCTGGGATTCAATAGAGTTGAGTTTTCAAGCTCTTTCTTATCCCATGCTTTCTTCATTACAGCAAGAAAACTAGTTTAAAAAAAAGAGAAGAAAGAAAAAGAAAAAAAAGAAAAACCACTTGCAGGATCCCTGAGCTTTTTAATTGCTCTCTGTAGTAACCAGTGCTTTCCTTGGAAGTGATTGACAACTTCTGAGGAAGACCATGAAGTTTTGCATAAAATGCTGCTTACGTGGTACGTGTTCCTGAGTGATTTGTTGACTGAGGCAAACAAACTGTAGTTTTGTCTCATTAATTCAGTTCTTTATAGTTATGCCTAATATTTATGGAAGATTCTTTCCAGCCCCTTTTTTCCCCACCCTCTTCTCCAATAATTATTATTTAACCAGATCTTAGTTTTAATAGTTCAAAAGCAAAAGAACAGCTTAAGGGACACTTTCTACTATAGCAGTCTTTGTTTAGCTTAAACATCTGTTGCTATTTTCCTTATTGTGGGAGTTAACATTCGTAACACTAAAATAAACACACAAAATGAAGAGAAGAAAAGCAAAACTTTAGTGGTGTTTATAGTGAGGTGTTTATATCCCACTGCTTTAAGAAGTATAAACACTGGCAACATCTGCACTGAGCTGGGAGGGAGTTTTGGAGATGCCTACAGATCTTCCATGCCTCTGCCATAGTATTTATTTTAGAGGTGAGTTGTGTGACCAGTGATGGATCTTGTCTTCTCAAAGACGCTGCTGCGAGTAACTCTGTTGGCAACGAAGTGCCCTTCCAAACTAGATCAGGATTTATTGAAGGTCATACTTGAACTACTTATAAATAGATGCCTTCCTGAAAAGTAGTTTTGCAGGTTTTGGATAAGATACAAATACATTATCTGGTGTGCAAATAGGTTTGAAAATTCAGAGGAAAGAATTGTGGACCTGTATGCCACAGGAAATAAATGAGATGAGTTCCTTATTCCTTTAGATTCTCTTGGAATGCTTGTGTGTCTTGCGATAACCGGTATGCTGGTGAAATGTGTCATTATCGTTTTGTGAGGTCTACTGGTGGTTTTAATCTTTCACCCTTGGCACAAGCCACTGGAACTCTGCGCCGTTGATTTGTAGCTGCAGCTTTCGGATAGGATGCTGTATCTGTACGTAAGAAATAGGAGAAGTTCTTCCATCGCGTGCGTTTGGCAGCCCCTCGGCTCGACATGGGGTGCATCCCAAGACAAGTCCTGCTCTTCCCTGCCCAGCGGGAGGTCCGGACCGCGGTTGGTTCGGTGCCGATTGGTGCCAGCGCTGGTCGGCCCTCGTGGAGCAGCAGGTGCAGGAAACCTCGGCTGGGCCTTCATCTTCTGTTCCTCACCAGTGTCATCCGTCGCCAGGATGGGAACGTTCGTTGACAAGAGTGCCGTTCAGTTCCTAAAACGTATTTCTGGTTTTGGTTTACTCGGTGGAAGTCTGGAGGAACAAGGTAGAATGGTGACTAACACGGATGGGCTCTGCTTTCTGGGCAGAAAAGTGTTCCTGTTGTTGCGGTTGGGGGCAAATGGGAAATCTGGAAGTTTTCCCATGAACCGTTAAGAAATGAAGGTGTGTCGCAGGTTTGGCTGACCGCTTTGTAGTGTGGAAACTTCACTGAAGGGGACTGTTTTCTCAAACGTAAGATCTTTTTTGTTTTCTGTGAGGTTGGTCTAACGCTGGCACAGGTTGCCCAGAGAGGTGGTGCAGTCTCCGTCGTTGGGGATACTCAGAACCCAGGTGGTTGTGGCCCTGAGCAACCTGCCCCAGTTGAGCCGGTTTTGAGCAGGAGGGTTGGGCTGGCTGGGCTCCACACTCGTGTGACTCTGTGGTGGGATGGAGAGTCCTGCACGCTCGTGTCGTTGACACAGCCGCAGCTGGCAAAGGGATCATAAGCAGAGGTGAGGCCAGAGGGTTTTTGAAAGGGAGTCCATAACTTTGAACCGCAGGTTGGTTGTTTTACACTGATAATTTGCGTCCTTTTGAGTGTTTTCTTAACATCATTACTAGCTTTGAGCTCCTCGTGATGCTCCATGATAATCTCAACTCTAATGCTTTCGGAGTAAAATCTTAATTTTAACAACAGGGTGTTTTTCTTAACAAGTTGCATGAAAGAGAACGTTTGAGTTTTGCCTCCCTCTCCAGTGAAATAAAACTCCTAAATCATTCGAATGAGAATGTTTAGCCTTCGCCAGTGGGAAAGTGACGCTTAGTGATCAACCATTTCAAGCAATTTATTGTCATACATTTGCTGCAATAAGAAAGAAAAGAAAAAATAGAGAATTGTTGCCTCAGCGTCTGGATGCTGATAGCATGAATACATCTGATACCCTCCTGCTAAACCTTTGCTGCCAGGGATCCGCAATGGCCAGTTTAATGAGTAGCGCTTCGTCTTCCCATCATTGTTTTCTTCCTAACGAGCTCAGGGACATCGGGAGGCCTCGAGGCAGAGCCGTTTCGTACCAGCCTCCATTCCCAGCGCTTCCGGGCGCTCGGTCCGGGCAGGGACTCAGAGGGGCAACATCTGCATCTTGTTTTGCGGTGGAAACTCCCTGCACTTCAGCCGAACGTTCTCGCTCCGCGGGCTGGTGTGCGGGGTCGCGCAGGAGCGCCCGTAGTTCAGCGGAACACGTGGCAGGTGGCCCAGCCTTGGATGGGTGCAGGGGCAGCCCTGCCACTTTTGGCTCCTCGTTTCCCGTAGCATACGGATGAGAAGGTGCAGATTCATCTCATTTCGTCGTTTATCTGAGGGAGCATACAGATGGTGGTGTGTTGGAAGGCAGATTTCTGTCTTCCTTCCTCTCTCGCCCCTGTTCAAATGCTTTGTGTTATTACTGCATTCTCGAGGCTTGAACTGCTGTGCTGGGAAAGGTATAAAGAAATGCAATAAGATGCTAAGAAATCCCCCAGGCACGTTATGAGGCTTGGAGCACTCAAAATAGTTATACAGAGTTCTCTGGACAGTCCAGAGGGCTGGATTTTTTTTTTTTTAAAATGAAGAAAATTGGATCCAGATTTGTAGAAAAACACCCCTTTTTGGTTTCAGGACAGCTTACATTTGTTAGTGGCATATTACGTAATTATTTCAGTGCCTTCCTGTACCAGCGAAGCCCGAGTTGGTGCCGCTCCGAGCTTGCACAGCCACACGGCTTCCGAGGGCACCGCGAGGCTTTTGGAATAGATGCGTTTCATCCCAAAAAGGCCACTTCAGATGTTTGATGTCAAAGAAGGTGCCTGAAACAGGCTCTGCTAACTTCATTTGCTTTTTTAATGAGATGTAGCGTGTTTTCTTACGTTCTGAATAGCTGCCATCAGTTTTCTTTGCTGACCTTGCGTTTTACTCTGGGTTCGTAACATCAGTTAACTCTGAAGTTTGGTTTAGTTTCTAAATATATAAAAAAGACTTCAATACTATTCTTCTATTAAAAATTAGTGGGATAATAAATGGGATAAAAATATCTTGTGTCGTGAATGAAGTCTTCTTACTTGTAATGCAGTGTAAAATTTCTGGTCAAAGTCATGTGAATTAAGATGCACCTACAGAATGTTCCCCGTTTATAGAAAATTCTGTGGGATTTGCTTTTTCAATATCTTTTGTCTTCAGGAAAAAACAGAAGAGCTCCAGCTTCACAGTTGGGCTTTTCTTACTCATTTCCTCTTAGCATGAAGTTGGGAATATCCTTTCTAGGACTGACATCAAAATTCAGTTTGTTTTCCTCACTCATCAAAGGCAAGATAGATGTAGGTCATACGTAAGCATTTTTTTCCCTGAAGTTCTGTTGTTCTCCTCATCCTTGGTGCTGGCTCAGCATTTGTGCTGAGAACTCAAACAAGGACATTTAAAAAACCCCAAATAAATACAATAGTGGATTATCCCACAACTTTCGGTAGATAAGATAGGCAGCGTATTTTTTCTGAGATAAGAGGTAGGGAGGTTTGTAGCAGTAAGTTGAATTCTGTGCTAATGAGCAATTTGCTTAAAGGCTGTAACTTGTTACTCACAAGTCAAGTTTGTTACAGTGCCAGGTCTCTCTGGATATAAATCCAGGGATTTTTAGGAGACACTGAAAAACCTTAAATTGCTCTGGA
Organism: Pampusana beccarii; assembly: GCA_013399365.1. Lineage (NCBI taxonomy): Eukaryota > Metazoa > Chordata > Aves > Columbiformes > Columbidae > Pampusana > Pampusana beccarii. Next base: position 94,665 of record VWYH01009562.1, on the reverse strand, counting down.
GTTTGAACAATGCGCTGTATTGTATGGAGAACTGTTAGAGAAAAAATAAAGCTCAAACAACAGTCTTCATTGTGGGGCATCTAAAATTATGAATGAAAAGTCCATCCATATGTATTGGTTTTGCTTTTTTTAAATATCTGCTTTGCATGAAAATAGTTGTCTATTAATTTCTTCTTGAGGATTAATACAGATGGGCCTTTATATTTGATTTTGGCTGCACAGACTGCAGAGTTTTAACATGCTGCATGCAGACAGCGTGCCAAGCAATTTAGCGAAGTTGTTTACACTGACAATAATCCAGCAGGACAGAGCCTATAATTTTTCACTGATAATAGTATGAGGTAGTGATGAATACAAGTTTCTGGGGGAGAGTTTACAAAAACGGTATTATACTTTTCCAGTGTTAAAGAATCAGGAGTGTTTTTTGGTTTAATTTCTTTTTTTGAAGCCAGCCAGTTTTTTTTCCTCATCATCTAGTCTGTATCATCTCCCTGAGAATCGCTTTACAAATGAGTGTGGAACGATTGCTGGACACACAGAGTTGTTGCTTCCCGTCCCGGTCAGTAAAAGCCGCCTGTGTTGGAGGACAACTGGTGCGGGCTATAGGTGCGGGCTATAGGTGCGGGCTAGGGCACGGCTGGTGTGTGAGCACCGTGAGGGGCTGGAGCTCAAGTGTGATNAATTTCTTCCCCAAAGGGCTGTGGGGCATTGGAACAGGCTGCCCAGGGCAGTGGGGGAGTCACCATCCCTGGAGGGTTGGACAGACGGAGATGAGGTTCTAGGACATGGGGCAATGCCAGTTAGGTTGGGTTATGATTGGAGTCGATGATCTTGAGGGTCTCTTCCAAGCAAAATGCTTCTATGCCAAGACACTGGGTGCAGTAACATATAGCCCATGGGTGCTGTGACGCACAGTTTTAATTTCCTGGAGGCAGATCTCTAGCAGCCGTTGTATGCGGGTCGTGGCGGGACAGGGAGAGCCCGTGGGCCATCCAGCACCACTGTGGTTTTGACCAGGCAGCTGAGCTCCCGATGAGGGTTATCTCTGTCAACTTGTGAACCTCGTCTTACAGATGGCTGGAGTTGGAAGAGTTTTCTTCTTAACATCAGTAGTAGTTTGGCGCTGCTTCTAAGGCAAGAGGAGCTGGGAGCGTTTGGGTTGTAAGGAAAGAGCTCCATGCAGCGTTCTCCTGTAGCCTTGGTGAAGCTGGAGTGATGATGTTCAGGGACCACCACAGCATTGGTGCCAGCCAAAGAAAAACTCCTCCAGAAACCTCAGTGAGGTGGTGAGGCTTCATCAAACGTCTTTAGATATCTAGTTTTAATAGGAATGTAAGTGCGGTTAAAAACTAATACGAGTGTAGGGGGCCAAAGTGTGAAATGGAGTTCAGAATGTTTGTTTTACCCAAGTTTCATGGTGCTGTTTGGCACCATGTTTTTTAAAAGTAACACCTTTTTTTCTTCACTTTTTAACTGTGTTGTTAGCATTTAAAACGGGAACTCGTCAAACACAGTTACGCATGGTGCAGTCCAGCCTTCCCCGCCAAAAATGTTACCTGACACTTTGTGCCTCGTTTGGGCTTTGGAGGAGAGCTCATATACAAGGTAGTGCATGGATGGAGTAGGTAATTTTGGGGATGAAGTGGAATTTTATAGCCTTTTATAGCAAGTATGCCTTTAGCAGGTAGGCGCAGCTAGGTTACTTCAAAAAAGATGTGGCTCGGTCTTTTCGTAATACGCATTGTTACAAGAGTCTTTGATTGTTTTAAGACATGTTATTTCTTACTCCTCATCATTTTGGAGTGTTCCTTGTCAGCTGTGAGAGTCAAACATCACAGTGTGTAACTTTCCTCCTGTTCTTCCAAGCATCGCTGGCAGGTTCCAGGAAAATATATTTGCGCTCCCAGGAAAAGTTTGGAACCAGTTGTGCTCAAAAAGCAGTAGTTTTTCCTGGAAACCCATGTGACAGGCATGGGAGCCACTCGGCATTACACCTCCCCGATTTGCAAGGCTCAGTATTTATTCCTCAGCATGCAGAAATAGGTTTTTTGCCTTCAAAGATGGGTTGCAGTTAGAAGCGAGATTCAGGAGCTGAGCCTATCTTTTTTTTGCCAGGGTAGGAATGGCACAGCTGTACGGCAATATAAGCTAATATTGCAATATTTATTACTATTATTATTTTTAACCAAAAATCCCGGAGCAGCAGATTGCCAATAGCCTTTGTAGTTCCCATCTCTGAAGTTCCCAGCCCAGCAATCCTTTGCACAGTACGAGTGAAAACCAGAGCTGCTGAGTGGACCTTTTGGAATAGCTGCCGTCTTTTGAAGAATGACTATGTACTTGTTTTACAAATTCCAAAAGTGCGCTCCAGTAGCACTTCAGGGATGGTACCGTGACATCCGATTTTGTTATTTAATTGTTATGCTTAGCATTGTCTCACTTCTGAGAGTAAATGTAGATATTTGCAAAATTAGAAGTTTTGAGGCACTTTCAGAGCAGAACCTCTCAGAAAATTATCGTTTCTTGGCTCCTGTTTACTAAATTGGAGTTGTTTTCTCTGTGATGCTTTGCTGATTGGAATTAATTGGCTGCATGAAGAAAATCAAAGTTGTCCAGTTAAAAGGAAACTATTTCTATGAATCTAAATTGTCTAGGAGGACCACTGAATGCCACACAAGAGCTAGCCAAGGAAAATAAGGCTGTTTAGTTGTTCTGTTTATGTTCTTTGGAAAGCAGCCTGTTCTAAAGCAGGAGCTCTATACAAAGTACTCTTAGCATATAGAAAAAAAAAAGCTGACGTAACTGCGGCGCGTCCTTTGTGGTGGTTTTGTGCAGAACACATTAAATGAAGATGGGGTGAGGGAAGTGCTGTATGATTCATACAGAACAAGTTTGAACTCAGCCAGTTTCTTGGATTTAGTATAAATATTTATGGAATTGAAGGAGATTTTTTTTTTTTTTTTTTGAATAAGCTTCCTCGTGCTCTGGATCTTTTAGATGTCCTCCCCAGACATCTGGAGTGCATTGCTGCTTGTTTAACCCCCACCCTGCAGCTTTTCGTGCTGTGGCATCTCGGGAGCCGTCGCGACGCCGCGTGGTTGGCAGAGGGGGAATCTCGGCACTGACGTGGGCGCTTTTCCCGCTGAATGCTCTGGAAGCGGTGGCTGCAGTTACGGTCCCAACGCTCTGCTCGTGTGGGCATCACACGGGGCTGCTCACCAGAGGGGTCAGAAATAGGAATTCCAGCGTTAGCAGTGATGTTCACAGACGCTTGAGTAGTTTCTCGCTCTTAGAAAAAGCTTCTCCTATCGGTGGTTTATCATAAATGTGTCTAACTTAGCTCATCAGAAAAAAAAAAGAAAAAAGAAGTTATCTTCCTTTAAAAATCCTTAAACCTCCTAATTTCTAAGGCTGTAACTGCTCCGAGGTATACGATGCTTGCCTTAGCAGCATCTGGGGATGTACCAAGTTCTTTGTAGTACATTAAATGGAACACTACCCTGTTTGGTTTCAGGTGTTTCTCAATTAGTCCATTTAGAAGCAAGTATGATAACAAACATTTTAATACTCATTGTAATGTGTTCGTATATATATATATACACACAGTTTTTAGTCCACTCTGCACAATCCTAGTCTTCGCAGAAGCCTATTTAATTCAACCTCCAGCTAGCCCCATGAAGTAAATAATGAACGATATCCGTATTTACAGAGGGGAGAAAGATCTGTAGTTGGTTAAATTCACATTAGTCGGGGATAAAGCTGACGGCGACATTCGAAGTGCCTTGGTTGTAATACTTCACCGTAGCTGCAAAAGCTTACTGTGATCTGTTAGTAAACCAAAAGTGCTTTTACCTGTTTGAGATGTGCAAATAAAAATTGCAATTAGCTAAGCAGATAACCCCCCTGATCTTTAAAACCTGGACTGATGATACATGGACTAGATGCTTCAGTCCTGCTCAGCAGGCGTAGGGGGAAAAGGAGCTTTTGGGCTGAAATCTCTCGTGCCTGCGGTTCGTCTGCCCTTCCAAACTGGGATGGTGAAATCTTTCGGTGGAAGAGGTCGGGTCTTTTTAGCTGATCCGAGGAATGAGCTCTTAGAGGAACAGTGCGACGGAAGAATTCCGAGTTGGCCTGTTTGAGCCGCGGGGCCTCTGCAGGTCTGTTCTTTTATATTTGAGGCCTGTCGAGTTGCATAAAAGCAGCGTGCCCGCTGGTGCCGGCGGTTCGTTCTGTGTTCCCTTCAGCGGATGAGTGGGGATGAGAAACTTCAATTAAATAGCAGTCCAGCTGTGGCCATGCAATGCGCGGCTGGGCCCCAGGCGAACTCGTTGCCCGTTTCTGACCCAAAGTGGGGCTTCCAAACCTTTTTAATCAAGGCAGCCCTCAAATTGGCTGTTTGATCCTGTTAAAAAAAAAGTCACAGTGGTATTTAATAACGTGCCTGCTTAATTATGGGGCGGAACATCTCTAATGCGTGATGGAGGGTAGAGATCCTCAGAAATGTTTGGGACGTACATCGTTCGAGTAAAACGGGGAAGGGTTTAACAGATAATTGTCTGGGAAGTGATACCGTAGTAATGGAGTGCGAGATTTAATTTCAGGATCCTGTGGAGCTTGTATCATGTGAATGGTGGGGGACAGATACACAGCTGACGTTTTTTGTTACCTTTGCTTTATCAACCCATCTGCTCCTCCTTGCCTTTTCTGTGTTGGTGGTGTTTGTTTGCTTGTTTGTTTTCAGGAATGAGTTATTTCTGCAACCTTGAAATAAATAGACAAGAAGCCTGGAGTTAAGTTAATCAAAAGGGAGATTCAGCTAAAGACTGGTAGGCATGGGGGGAGGAATATGAAGCCCTAACTTAAAGGTCTTTGAAGCAGAGTGTAGCTTTGGTGCTGCTCACCCAGTGCAACCCCATGACTGTCAAGATAATGTAATGTAAACATAATTAATTTATTAATTCAATTTTTAAATGAATAAATTTATAAATAAATAAAATAACAAATTAAATTAATAAATTAAATTAAATTGAAAATAATAATGTAATGTAAAAAATACAAATTTCTGCTTGTTCCTTTCTTTTCCGAGAGTTCTGGAAAACCTGCCCTCAGTGCCCAGAGAAGTGTGAGAAAGGCTGTCGGGGCAGCGTGTGATCTGGTAGCAAACACAATCCCTCCCTCTGTCTTCCCTGCCGGAGCTTCCCCTTCCTTGGACAGAACATTTATTTTAAGTGACCCTGCAACTTGGCCCCATAAACCAACCCTCCTTCTTGTGAAATAGGCAGCCCAGCTCCGCTTCGGGCGGCGCTCCCAGCTGTAATGGGGAGGAACAAAATGTGAGAGGAACAAAATTAATTTAATCTTTTCCTCAGTGGTGGTATGTGCCCGTTTGTTTGTTTTGGAGACAATCCTTTCAGGAACGATGGTAATATTTTGGATTTTTTAGTGTATGTTTCTTTATACCAGCACCTGTAACCCTGGAGAAATCATACAGCGTCCTCTCCGTCTTATGGGATTTTCTAGAAGATTAAGCTGTTGAAAGTTTTTGCTTGTTAAAACACTGCTGAGGAGGACTGTTGGGTTCTTGCAATAATACCAGGCCAGTGGGTTGAAGGATCTAAATTATCCAGCCAATGATCCATTATCCAGCCCAACAGTGGGTTGAAGGATCTAAATTACCCAGCCTCGCGGTGCTGCCGATGAGCTCGAATCCATTCTCTTGCAGTTGGCTCATATCTCAGCCCACTGCCAGCAGTTACAGTAAAACCCTGCCCAGGAGGACTTGGCAGCTGCCACGTCCTCCTCATTTTCTATGTAAATAGCGTGATTAAAAGACTGTCTTGTTTTCATCTGAATGGCTCGTGTCGTTTCTGCTGGATTCGGCGCGGGCCCGCCCCGCGCAGTTGTCATTGCTCGCTCGCTTCCCCTCAGTAGAAGGGATTTTGGAGCCCCTTTTGAAGGACAAAAGAGATTTTGTTCCCCACAATGGATTCTTTGTGGGAGATGGGTTGGAATTGTCCTGACGCTCTGTGGGTTTAAGGCTTCGCTGTTCTGTCCAGCTTGGCTGAAGGGGCTCAGTGTTCCTTACATCCATGAGCCCCTTTCAGGCAGGCTGCAGTCAGGTACCAGAAAACCAAAACCCAAGTGGAAGTTTTTCTGTGTTCGTTAGGCCCAGTGTAATCTCGGTTTAGGAGGAGGTGATGGTGCTGGTGAGCAGGAGCTCCTGGTCGTGTCCACACGCACGGGCGGTCACGGCTCCGCTCCCTGCCCGCCTCCTGCCCTCTGCTTTTGTATTCGTTGTATTTTAAAAATAACAGCATTTCTGTCCTCTCTGGAGGGCCTTCTACCATCCAGGTAGGAAATTTGTGGGGAAAATAAAATGGAAATAAAAGAAACATTGCTTGAAAGTGCAATATCAGCTCTTTTGGAAAGCTTATTTTTATTGATGCTGTGAATTTTTCCACACGTAGCAAAGGAGAGCAATGTGAGAAAGGTGTTCAGAGCATGTTTATAGTAAACTACCGAAAACCTTGCAGTATATCTAAAAATAGACTCCAGTTTAAATAAGTGGAATATGTGTTGTGTTTTGTTTTTTTCTCTTACTTTGCGTTGCACCTTTTGTTTCAACTTATGAAAGAAACAGTGCCCGATTTGTTGGATTTGATTTCAATATGACTCCACTACAAGGAAACATCTCAAAATTAATGTTTTAAGCACAGTGCCATAGAACATACTGGCTGCTGGTATCCACAAGGGGCATTGATTACGCGGTGCAGTAGTCTAGAGTTTAATTGATGTCGCAGGATCATGTCCATAGAATCTCAACCACCGGAGCAGAAGGTGCTGTTTCAGACCCCAGTACTTACATTGCTGCTCGCTGACAGAAACGGTAAAATAACCAACCAAACAAAAAAACCCAACCGAAAAAACAAAACCAGAGGGAGGACAGTGAATGTTTTTGTCTACTTAAGAGGAATTATTCAAATTGGAGCTTTCACAAGTTGAATTTCCTGTTTGTCTCCCTTTGCCTTCCTCTCGTGGTGTCACACAGTCAGTCATTCCACTGGGTGGCAAATGCGACAACACCTGGATCTGGAAACCACCGTCCCGTTGGAGAGCAGCATCTTCAACCTGTCAGCCTACAGTTCTATTTCGTTCACCTTTTTTTTTTTAATTGATAGTGTTTTTACATTTCTAATAAAATCACATTACCACACTGATAAAAGTACATCTTTTCATCTGTCAACTTTTCAAATGTACTTATCAGAAATGTGAGAGAACGCTGTATATTAAAGCTTTGCAAATCAATTAAAGGAAGCAGAGTTCTGATGATACGATGGTTATTTAAACTTTGCATGGTGGTAGTTTTAATTACATATTCTGGAGTTTCTCGCTATGTTAGGAGGTGCTGTAACCTGCTTGGTCTTTGTTTCTTGCTTCCTCAAGTGTCTGTGCCCCATGAACATTCGTGGGCGAAATGAGTGTTTCACAGACCCTCACCCAGAACCTTCAGAGATTCCAGCTGCACAGAGGAGAAAATATTCCTACCACGGAAGGAGCTGAAGTGATAAATTTCAGTATTGCTGTATGTGGAGTGTGGTGCTCACAACGCAGTGTTTTTTGCCGGGGGATTAAGTGGATCGTGTATCTCTTGCTGACCAGTAAATGCTGAAGTAATGTTTTCTAAGCATATACAAGAACGTGAAGTTTACTGTCTTCTGCTGAAAACGTGAATGACGCTTCTCCCTTTGCGTTCTGTTCTATCCGCTCCGTGTTGGGGACGCCCTTGCTGGGCCGCGCTGTTCTGCACCACGTACGAGTGATGCGCGGGATGTGCGCTGAGGCTGAGGAGTCCAGCACTGCTCCCTCTGTCAGCCAAGTATTATTGTCGGTTTTGGAGCCTCTAACACAGCGCTGCTCGTGCACTTCTGGCACTTTCCTTTACGTACCCGTATACTGACTGTCCTGGCTTTCACCTGAAAACTTTGCCTTTCTTTTGTGGGAGCCTCTCTAATGCGTTAAGCCAACGTACAATGGTCACTTGCCTTAATTTTTAGTCCCTCTTAACTGACTTCAAGTGTTTGGTACAAGTTTTTCCGGGGAGAGCCGGTGAAGAAGCTGAGAAAAGAGTGTTCTTTGGGAGCACCAAAAATCCCATCGCAAGTCTTGAACTCAGGGAAATCCTTTTTGGACATTGATGTTAACAAGGATGTTTTTTTAGACTTTCGGCCCAGAAGGGTGCTGCAAGAGTTAGCGAAGTGGCACGTTATCTTAAAGGGGGATCTGCAAATTTATGAAGTAGTCTTGGGCTCCGCAGTCAGACCTAAGCCTGAGTTCAGTGCTGGGCTGGAACTGAACACAGCCCCACAGTCACAACTGTTGAGGTGTCAGGAAATATGAACAGACCGGAGCACTACAGTTTACTCCGTCCTGCTTTCTTTGTGGCATATCAGCTGCTCTTCTTTCCATGCTATCAGTTTCTTGCCTACTTACCAAAATCCTTTTAAAATTTATTTATTTATTTATTTTTAAACTCAACACCACAAATGTGTTTAAAGGAGACTCTTTCAATTGGTACCTGGTTGGCAGAGTGAAGAGAATTAATTTCAGTCCTAGTTTACATGGTTAGCAGAGACTTTTTGCTTCATGAAGTAGTCTGTAGAACTGAAACAGTTATCCGTGCAAGTCAGTTTATGTGGAGAGAACATGCATATGCTATTTTGTACAGCTGTGCTTTTACAATAAAGTGAGAGAGAGAATATAAGGTAACGATGTCAGTTTTTCGCAGTACGTTCGAAGGAGCAAACCCAGTCTCAGGTTTGGGGAGGCGCTTTTCCCGTTTTCCGCCTGATGCGATTTAGTGTTTTGAACATAATACAGCGTTTTCCAGAGCTGTTAGGTAGAAATCTGCTTTAGCCTGTGCTGCTCAGCTCTGCTTATCAATACGTGGTTCTCGAAGGGATCCTCCAGCGTGCACGCCCCGATTCTTTGTGCCGTCGTTTGACTGGAAGAGGAGGAAGAAAGCGAGCGGAGGTGACGGAACACAGAGGTCACAGCTTTAGGTTCCTGCTCGCCGTGTCTCCCATTGGCAGGCACGGTCGCGTGGAGGAGCCAGAACAGAATAGTCGATTTAATCACTGTATTTTGGTTTTGGCCACAGGTTTTCTGGCATCCATATCTCTGCACAGTGGTAGCCAGAGCTTGGTTCCAGGAGTAAGTGCTTTTCGTATGTTTTGTAAGCGGATGAGAGCGGCTTCTGCCAGTTTTTTGTACATGCGTATGTGGCTTTTTGGTTTCTACTAAATTAGCTTTTTGTCGTATTACAAGAAAGTCAGTAAAATATGTGTCAGAGAAATGAATCAGTAAGTTGGCTGCTGAAATCTATCAATTATAATAAAAAGTATTTCCAAGATCTAATTTCATAGCAGCGTTTTATGATTAGGCTGTTCTCGTTAGTACTTAGTTTTTTGTTTTTCCTGTTTCATTACGCTCTCCAGGTAGGCCTGTTTTATATACTGCAAAGGAAACACAGGCTACTGTGACTGTTTACAGTGTCTGGCAGACATCTTCCCAGAACTAAATCTTAAATAAGCTCAGTTTAAATAATCTTTTATAGAAACTGCAATCCAGAAATAAAGCAGTGGTACAAAATTATGTTTTTACATAAGGGATTTTTTTGGTTTGTTTTGAGTGGGGGTTACAGAACCACTAAGCAATTGTATAAATAAATATACTTTGTGACTGCTGCTTAGAATATTTTTTCCATCAACCAAAGATTTAGTACTCAGGAGTCTGAATGGATTAATTAATTTCATTTGGTCAAGCATGTGAAGCAAATCTGCCTTAAATTACACACTTTTGTCTGTAGTCTAACTATTTCACACAGATTTAATTTCTGGGGAACTTCACAATTTTAAGGATATCCATCCTCTTGCAGTGTATAATGTGCTATGAAGTAATACCCGGACCAGGCAGCTGGCAACATCTGCAGATCAATTCTGCAGTACTGTTTTGTGATTCTGCTGGTTTAATAACTTGTTTTGATGACTTGTTGAATTGAGTAATTTGCAGCAACTTCCCTGCTTGGTATTTGATATCTCAAATCATGTGATTTTTGTCCATGAATTGGAATTTTTATGCCATTTATCCCAATTTATGTTGATGCAGACTGACTTCTGGGATTGAGATAGTGGAAGAAAGCATACAATATTTTATAAAGTCATTCCAACCTACTTGCGGTTTAATCTCATGATGGTTACAATGTAGGAATAGAAAATAAATGTGTTGTATGTCGTAAGGGCTAAGTTTTTATCTTGGATCAGTAGAGAAAACTGCTCTTGAAGATCTTCATGTACTGTTGATTCCTGGGAACGTCTGGCCCTGAGAACATGAGGCAACTCCTTCTACTAATGAGAGTTTCTCTGCATGCAGGTATTATTGGCAAAGGTAATTAAAGGTGTAATGCACATTAATTAAAGTCTGGTAAACTCTCGTGCCCATGACTTTATTAATTGAGTGGCCTGAGGTCATGGTAAGTCAACCCAAGACCTTAAAGGTAAGGGCCCTGCTGACAGACTGTACAACTGATTTTAGTTTTTTCTTTTTCTTTTTTTTTTTTCCCCCAAATTAATCAACATGTCAGGAATTTACTCTCATGGAGGAATCCTTTTGTCAGATGCACAATAGAAGAGTAAAACAGGCAAGGGCAGCACTGCAATTATCTTTCAAGGAGTTTTATTTCAGTCTGTCTCAAGGCCTGTACCATGTCAATCTGCAGTTGGAAAGACAAAGCCTTTCATTTCTGGATTTGTAGTGAACACTCAGATTTTGTGCGTTAATAGTAGCCAGCGGGAGAGAGGAAATGAGGAGGGAGGAGGGTCGGCCCAGCGGCTTCGTGCAGCCCGTTCGGGGTTGCTGGGGCAGGGAGGAAGGAAGCGAGCTGCCAAAACACTGTATATATATATTTTTTTTCCAGTCTTTGGTAACTCCTGGAGTTCTCAAACCTACTTGAAGGCTTCTCCGGTGTCTTGCTATCAAATGCACGCTTGTAAAAACACAACTTTTGCTGTTGTGCTGTTTGTGCTGCGCGGACATTTCAGTGGGGACGCGGATTCTGCTGACGGGGCTGCCAGAGAAGCAGAAACAGGGCTGAAGATCCACTGTTCACGGGGTACACAGCTGAAAAGAGCCGTGCTGGCTTTACAAACATTTAATTTGCACGTGTTAATTTGAATCACTTTCAGTTTAAGCTCGTAAGTGGTTAAGATAAAGAATATTCTCGCTGGCTGCACGGAGTGCAGAACCGCTCTATAGGCAGACGCTACGTCACGTTATCGCTCTTTAGCTTGTCTGTGCTTTATCACATTGCCGAACAGTTTTAATAATCAGAAAAAAAAAAGGCAACTACTAAGTAGAACTATCAGAAAACAGATCTGGAGTGCCTTACCCCAGCTGCTTGCTGGAACAAAGAGCCGTATTATGAACGGCACAATAAATGTGTTTGCTATCTCTGCTCTCAGTTGCGGCGCAGACACAAGCCGTCACAGTAATGGGTTTTGAGGGCTGGAGTTTGGACTCGGGGAATTTTCTAAAACCCAGTTGTTTTATCGGCGCGGCCTCGCCAGCTGTGATGCGAGTCTGGTTGCCATGGAGCGCGGTCAGGCCGGGGAGACAAATCTAGTCAGTGAAACAGCGTTCTGTGTGGGAGACTCTGCTGCGGTTTCTCCCTCGCTGGTTTAAATTCACGTTTAGTAAGGAGGAAAGTGGTGGGGGGGGGGAAAAGTCCCCTTTTCATTTATATAAAAAGCAGTTTTATCCCTAATCAAACTTGCGGGCCACGAGAGAACTCCCGGTGCGGTACGGATATAGTACATGGATATGCAGTCTATCCCCGTAAGCGACACAGTGTAACTTGTGATCTTACCCAGTTATCTGGACTCCTTTGTCTGGTACCCTCTCCGCTTGCCCTGTGTCTGTGTCTTCTCCTGAGCTGCTCTGTGGCCTCCTCAGATCCTCTTGGTTTGATTAATTTTGGCCGAGTTGCCCTGTGGTGCTGCAGATACACAGGGCAGTTCTGGCACGTTTATCTGGAGGCCTTAGTGCCTCCTGAGTAATTACCACACAGTTAGGAAAACGCATTACCAAATTTGACAGGCTTTAATCAGAAGCCATTCCTTTCTTCACTAAGTTGTTTTAAAATGGGTTTCTTTAATTCCAACATACAATAGCGAGACCATTTTTACCAGATTTTGTACTCAATCAGGTTATTAATATATAAACATCGTTGTTATCATATGTATTATAATAAGATGAATCACAGAATCATGGAATGTCAGGAATTGGAAGGGACCTCGGAAGATGATCCAGTCCAATCCCACATTGAGGTAATCCCAGCATATCATGCTCCCAGCTCCTGTTTGGAAAAAATTACTAACTTACTAAATTGGACAGTGTCTAGAGATTTTGTCTTTTGCAAACACCAGAGTTAGCTTTACATGGATGTTTGAATTGCCCACGTTCCTGTCAGGAGTTCTCAGAAGGAGTCAGTAGGAGTTAGGGGCCTATGTGGAATTTTTAATTCCTGCAATGGAATTTTGTGTCCGAGTCTCCAGACGTGATCTGAGATACTGCAGAGATTAGAGAGTGATTGCATGGCCTGGGATTAAAGTATCGCAAACCTCGGCTGGTGAAAGTTTTGTCTTTTGACGTTGCTATTAGCTTATTTTTTTTTTTCCAAAGATTGAAGTGAGGGAGATTCCTCAGAGAGAGAAACTGGTATGATGTGGTTTACTTCTGAAGTTTAGATTATGAACATCATGTAGGTGGAGGTTTCAACTGGCAAAATATAAAGGCTTAAGAAAAAATGCAGAAACTTTACTAATAGGAAGATTATTTCTTATGGGAGGCGTTTTTGTTAAAAGCTTGTGTCGTGCAGGGCTTCCCAATGAACGCGGTGGTTGTTTCCAGCAGGAGGGGGTCTCAGTGTCTGTCTTGGGGCATGTGCGGTACAGCACAGTTTTCACTATTTAGAGCTGAGATGGAAAGTTCCTATTTAGATTCGGTGCCAGAGTCTTTAACAGAAATCATGACTTGTGGTATATTCTACTAGTTTATATTATGCTGACGAAATTGGCAAAATGCTTATTTTTACTGGTAAACATTCAGGAGGTTTTCTCCTCGCTCGTTCTTTTCCCAACAAAATAGCGGTTGTTGTGTGTGGAATTAGGGCAGCATTTTATAAATCATCTGCCTTGGTGATGATGTGAAAATGTGTGGTGGCGCACAAAGGTTTCCATTGTCAGGTACCTCAGGGCTGGACATGGAGTTAACTTTATCCTAATTTTAGTTCTGGAAATTATGGCCGTGTAGAAAACAAAATGCTCCTGGCAGTGTAGGAAAAATACAAATTTTAAACTCTAGCGAAAGTGGCTATTTCAGGGCTATTACCAGCATAGGTAACCCTGGTTAATTTAGCTCCTTCCTCTCCAAGCCCCTTATGAATCCCCAAAAGCGTTTTTTAACATCTTTAAATCCCTGCGAGGTCTAAATATAACATGACCTGTGGCCGTAAGGATGTGAGTTCCAGTAAAGTCTGTAAGGGCTGCTGAAATGCAGCACTGTGCTTTGGGCTATACGTGGAGTGAGACATTTAATTGAAATGGGAAAAGTCCTGTGGTCAGACTTTAACGCGTGCTTAGTAACAGTTCGTGAATGTGTTTATGTGCAAGCTAATTGTATCGTATACACAGCTCCCACATGCTGTGGCTGGCGTTTTCTGATGAGTGTTAGATTATGTAAAATGTATAATCTACTCAGTACTCTACCACCAGTCCACCTATTTGAAAATTAACATTCTTAGAATTGAAATTTTGCGATTCTTGTGCTGAAGGGTTGTGCTATTTGGTTCATCGCTCCAAACATAATTTAAAACTGTAGAGAAGGACATTTAAGGACAAACCTAAAACGTGCATCAGCAAGTTCCAGGTTTTTCCCTAATTTTTACCTTGCATAGTTATATACCAGACAAGCTTGTTTTGGACAGCCTTTTGTAACAGGAATCATTTGAGAATTTGGACATTTATTCAGTTTTAGATCTTGAATGTTTGGCATAAATGTGAACTGCAGCCCTGGAATTCATAACCACAACCATAAGAAAGAGGAACAAAGCATATTTCATTGCAAATAGTCATGCTTTGCAGAATGAGGTAATGAGAGCTCAGCGGTGGAATGGCAGCTCATGAGAAGGAATGCTTCTGAATAAAAATGCTGTTGGAAAGATGCGTGAGCTCAGCCGTTCAGATCATCCGCGGTGGGTTGACCCCTCTCGTATTACCGTTTTTCGACTGTTTATTTCGGCACAAAGCGCTGAAGTACGGTTTACGATGCCTTATTTATCTCGCAGCCGTGCCGAATGTGCCCGTGGCATCTGGTTGGGCAGTTTCTCGGCAGGACCGTTGTTGCGGAGCGCGCTGGTTTCTTCGCCCTCCCGGCCCCGCCGTGTTCATTCTCGCTTGTGCTTTCCCCGCAGGTGAAGCGGCTCTGAGGGGGGAGCCCCGCATGCAGCCCCTGCCCGTGTCCCCGGCGCTGCCCAACCACCGCACCGGGCCCCCGCCCATCAGCCCCAGCAAGAGGAAGCTCAGCATGGACCAAGGGGACGAGGAGCTTGACTGTGAAAACGACCACGTTTCCAAAATGAGTCGAATGTTCAGTCCGCACCTGTAAGTGCCTCGCTTCGATCGCCTCTGCTTTGTGGAGTGTAGTGCTGTCCTCTTCATGCTCGCGTGTGCTAAAATCATTCTGCGCCTAGAACTCGGTGCTAGGTTTTTTCCTTTGTTCCACTTTGTATGGAAGATCTGCACAAAGGCTGGTGTGATTAGATGGGTGACTTCTGGTTTTCTTTTGTTTTCGTGCCGCATGAAGTAACAGGAATTAGCTCAGCTTAACTATTTATAGTCAAGCATACGTATTCACCTTGCAATGTCTGAAGTATTGTTCGTTTGTTCTTTGTAGTCTGCTCCTTTTGCTTCCCCTGGACGGGCCGGTGGGGGCGGGGAAGCAGCAGGAGGAGGATCAGAAGTGCTTTGCATTTTTCTGAGGCCGGGAGGCTGCGAGCCAGCTGCTCCCCAGCCTGCCCTGACAACTGGGCAAGCCGCAGTTGTTGCTAAACATGACTTAAAGCACCTCGGTGCGGCTCTGACAGTCAGATGTGGAATTTTTCACTCAGGTAAGGCGTTGATGGGGTAGGTGCGTGTGTTGGGTAACCGGCAGATGCCATTCTGGCTGCGTTCCTGGTTCCCGGGAGCGCAGGCCCGCGGGATTCCTGGCGTTCCGAGCGCGGGGCCGTGGTTGCTGCCGCTGCTCCCGCCGCCCCGGCCCTGCATTCCCCGCGTGCCGCGCTGCTCCGCGCCGCTCCGCGCGTCACGGGCCGCGCACAGGGCTGTGCGCCCTCCGATAAATCACCGCGGCCTCGGTCAGAGGCTGGGCCTGCGGTCTGCAGCCTCGGAATTTGTTACAAATCAGGAATCCGGCGCTGGAGTAATGCAAAACAATGAAGGCTCGCAAGCAGAGAGAGGCTTCTTGTTTACAACATACGGTGTGCTTTCTCCCGAAAACGTAACTATTTATGGCCTTGCCTTGGAGCTGGGAATGCTGGTATTGGAAAAGAACCACATGGTGTATTTCCATGGCACACATACGTGGCACAACTGAAGAAATTTATGGCATTTCTGAATTATTGTGTAACTTTGTGGGAAAAGGTGTGATTTTTTTTTTTCAGACTCATTTGCTAGTGATGAAATAAAACACAGCTGGCAGTTACATACATTATAACACTTTATACAGTGAGAGGCCATAAAAGTAATGAAGTCTGAACCAGCAGACTCATGTGCAACCAAGGTTCAAAACTAAAAGCTGCAAGCAGTTATTCCATCTGATTCCTTAGACATATTTTAAAGCTATCTGATCTTTTCCAGTATGGTACATTTTTACTCAATAGATTCTTGTATATGAAGTTTGCGTCTCATAATAAAAAGCACTGGTTTTCTACCTAGTGTCCATGTGATGGGACTTGATCTATTTCAATTAAACCGTCTACTGCAGACGGATCATAATCTAAAATAGCGTACACGAGGCCATCTTTTTTTCCACTTTATTTTGTAAGTTAAACCTGGCCATATGAAAATATGCTTTCAGCTGAATATTGCAAAACTCAAACTTTTGTGAAATATCTGAAATAGCTGAATATCCAAATGTTTCAGAAATATCAAAAAAAGTTCAGCAATGTTCTCTGAATTTTATTCCCATTGCACTGCCACCGCCACCAGTGAAGTTGTTTTTTCGAATGCTTTTTCATATTTTCCATCTTTTTTGGATTATGACGTTCTGGTTTAACAATAGAAATGGATTACTCAAACTTCGTGGAACTGTCCTAAGAAATTTGGTTTGGGCATGGGAAGTACGTTGTAGAAGCTTGACCTGTTCACGCTAAAGACAGTAGATCTGGGGAAATAAGAACTTTATGGATCGCAAGAATGCAGTCTCACTGTGGCAACTTGGAGGTTCTAGAGGTGTTAGTTTGACAACACCCAGTTTAGAAAACCAGATCAATCAGAGATGTGGAGACTAGATGGCACGATATCTTTGGTGGTGGCAAAGACATTTTTGTGATTTGGACTATAAAGTCTGGAGGCTGTGTATTTTGACGAAGTCCCCCAAAAGCGCAGGATGGAAGAGTTGACAATCCAAGGACTGTTCCTGGGCACAGCTGCTCCCAGCAATATTCAGGTTACAGCCTGGACACCTCAGCCACGGAGCGGTGTTTAAATCCATATTGCTCTGGCCAAATGTCTGCAGTTATTCTAAATGTCCAGATGGGCAGATCTTTCTCATGGTGGTAGGGACCACTGTCTTCAAGCACCGACCCCCAAATGAAAGGTTCTTGTTCAAACACTCGGGTCTTTGTGGTTGCATTGGTAGAACTGGGAAGCGGTTGTGTATTCGTCCTCTCGACACCGGCATATCGCGGTTGGAAATGTAATTAAATACGACAAGAATTGTGTGCTGTGGTTCGTGATAAATGTCACAACCCTTTGTTGGCAACTTGGTGTTAACTCTTGGGTACCAGCTTGCTGGCATCTCAGTCACTGCTTCAGTGGGAATGAGTATGTTTAAATGCTTTGGATATTTTATCAGAAATCCAGCCTTTTCAGCTGAAATTCAGTGCTTTGAGATATTCCCTGCTCTGGTGTAACTCCCTGATGTATCTTTGTTGATTAGGTTCTTTGAGCTGTGCTCAGGTATGTTTGCTTTTATCGTGGGAAAACACAACTACTGGTGTAGAGTGAATCCAATGCCCTAGCAATCCTGTGTTTCTAAAATATGTAATAGCTTCCGGTGCAAAAAAAAAATGATTTCTCAAAGGCTCTGTTTTTCAGGGGAGGTAATTCTAAGCTTTAGGATAATAAAATATACTTGAGAACTTGAAGATTAATTTTTAAAAATCAGGATGTGCAACTGCTAATGTTGCTGATGGCAGCACTGGACTGTATTTATACAGCTTCTGTAGTTATGTGGACATAGAGATTACACCCATAAACTTCTCACTTGGGACTGTGGCACTGTAATATGAGGTTTTTTATTTGTATTTCACACTTCCTTGTATGTCTCTCAAATGTTTTGCTTAAAATGCATTTGCTGAAGCAAACTCCTGCTTGAAGTAAAGCGTGCCTTTTGTACCATACTGTATTTTCCGGTGCTCTGTAAAGGAGAGACAGGCCTATTTTAAGCCTCAAGTTGGAACATGCCTTTGTTTTCCTATGACTTCACCGAATTCACCTTGCTTTGCAGAAGAGTCATTAGGAACTCGATTTATGTAAGAATTACAAGCGCTTTACGTATGGGTAAAGCGGCAGGAGAGCTACGCCAGTCTTTCTTAAGAAATCCAAGGTGTATTTAGCATTTCGTGGCAACCCCTGTGTAAAATTACCGCTTTGTGGGCCCCGTGATGTAGGGTGGTGCGACTGCGGCGTGTTGTACCTTTAAGCGAAGGTCCGGGCTGACCTGTGTTCTGTGGGGCTCTTGTTTGTCAGGCTGCAGGCATTTTCTCATTTTCACAGTTGAGCTGGAAACAAAGGGCTCCTTCTCCTGGCAGCAGCTCTGGGGAGCTGACAGCAGCCCCTGGCAGGGACCTCCTACCACACAAAATGAGTAAAACAGCACAAAACTCTTAATAATAATAATAATAATAATAATAATAATGACATTGAGCTGGTTCAGGTTTTCCGATTTTTAGTAGGAACTAGCACAACTGACCTGCTTTTGGGCAGGGGACGGTTATGGCTGACACTTTGTGGTGTAGCAATTTTCAAAAAAGTTTGCACGCTAGCAAGGTGGGGTCAAATCACAGTATTTAAGTTCAAAGTGAATGGATGTCACTGATGTGTTCACAGGGGTTCAGATTATGTGCTGCTGCTGAAGTTATACGTGAAACTGGCCATTTGAATTTGTATTGGAAGGGACTATTATTTTTGTTTGCTTGTCGAGTACATCAGCCTGAAAGTTTGCGTTTTTGGTATGGGACAGGCAGGCTTGGGAATGGAATATTTTCCCCTCAATCTCTTTGTCGCAGTTCCCCTTCGGTTTGGTGGCATTAGGATCACAATGACAATTTCTGTGTGAAAACCATCTTCGGGAAAAGTTTGCAGCTGTTAAGTAGATGTCCGAGGAATAATAATTTCTCAGTTTGTGTGATACACACTTTGGCTTTTGCTTGTAATAAAATAAAGGTCCATGCATGAATAGCTAATTTCATGTGTATTCTGTAAGATGATACTTAGTTTTGGACATAACCATACAGACCTGGACACTTCTGGTGCAGATTCCAGGTTGTCTCTTCACTTCTGTTGCAGTGAAGAATCACAGCAAACCTGGTCCATAAAGCCAGGCTGGATTCCTGGAGTTTGGAAGGGGCCAAACACCAAAAGTTTCTTGCCATGAATATCCAATGGACTTTGCTCACTTTAGTGACGTTGTAATAGAAATTACCCTGGCGTCCTTTTTAAAAAAAACCTGCCTCAAACTGTCCTGGATGTTACCTGGGTTCAAAGATCATGGAATACTTTGGGTTAGAACAGGCTATGGGAGGTAATTTCATCCAAGCAGGGTCAGCCGTGGCCTCTTCTAGCTGGTAGTCGCTCCAAGCAAGGAGTTTGGATGTGAAGTACTCAATGAACCACGTTCCTTATTAGAGGAGGACTCCGTCACCTTCCTCCTCACCCTGGCTGAGGATGCGGGGTGGAAATGTCCCGCAGAAATTCAGGTCCCCGTGGTGGTGACAGCTGGTTCCAGCTAATTCGGGCCTTGAAAAGGTTCAGAACTGGGTTGCAGAGGTAGCGCGGGAATGCTCAGAAACGTTTTTTCTGCTGCTAACTGCCGCTTTTTTGGGTCCGCGCTTCGTGTGGTATTAAGAAATATGTTTGTGCTGTCGTTTTATTGTGACAAATTGGAATTGAAAAAAATAACCCATTGCGCACAACTTGGAACACCCAAAATTGTCTCTTGCTTGCAGCATCTTCAGCGGGTTCTCTTGGCACGAACAGGCCTTTGGAGGGTTTTAGGATTAACCTGGTGTTTTCAGAGCAGGCCTGTTGAAGCTGAAATTCTCTGTATTGCCAGTGGGACTGTTACAACGTGGCTGTTTGGATTATAAAGCACAAAGGGTTACAGAGCAGGTTTCAAACTGCTTTTCCTAGGTATTTTTTTCCTGTATGCATTGCTTGGATGATGGACCAAATCAATCAGATATATTTTCTTATTTATTAATGGAGATCACGCACTACATACAATTATTCTTAGATATTTTCCAACAAGTGTACATTAAATTGAACCTTCGGAGTCGCGCTTGACAGAGCTAATATATCCGAGTTAATATTTAACTCTGACTTTTGCAGAAGGGGGAATTTCAGAAAATACTCAGGACCCTTTGGGTTAAGGAGAGTGTAGCCAAGCACATGTGAAATAGTTGTTATGAGCAGTTTCAGGGGTAAAAATTGATTGATAGCTTATCAGTCCTGGCAAAAAAACCCCCAAATCTGATCCGTCAAAATCTGGGTATACGTTGAAGTACTTTGAAGTCAGGCACTGTTAGCTCAGGTGTCCCCACTTGCAAACAGGACGGTTTTGTGAGCTAGCTCCAGAGTTTTGGGGTTGTTTTCCGTTTCGTTTTCCGTCAGTCGTAAAGGAGCATGAAGCTCCCGCAGGACGATGAGGCTCGGGCGGCCTGTGCAGCACAGGCTGTGTCACCATCACCCGGAGGTGACGACAACACGCTGGAGGGGACCGAGGAATGGGACACGCATCCCTTGGGCCCTGTGCTGGCTTTTTACCCGAGGGGCTGTTCCTCGTTTTTATTCAAAGGGAAATTTTACATTACGTAAGTGATCATCTACATAGGGGTGAAATTCAACACCAGTCCAAAAGCCTGAGAGCTGAGCAAGAGGCAAGAAAAGAACTGGTAACATTTACAAACACATTCTAGATGTATATCCCAACCATATGGAAACAAACGTTTAATCTCACTTCTTTTCAGTTAACCATTTTCCCAGATGTTTCCTGCAGTTTGACAGATGTACCATTTACTAGAAAGTTGTGCTCTTGAGAGTTAGAATGTTATGGACACGGTTGCTATAGACAATGACTCTGTAAGGGGAAGGTTTGGAATAAAATGTTACATTAATTTCTAGTTGAATAAGTAGATTTTTTTCCCCAGACTGAGAGCACTGGGCTGGCCGGTCTCCTTTCGTTTTCTCTCATGCTGTAACGCGCTGCGGAAACACGCCAGCCGGCTTTAACTCATTCCTGCAAAATTGCTGAGTGCTGACTCTGAGAAAATGGCATCATTTCTTAGCGTTGACAGGGGAAAAGTATTTCTCTGGCGAGTTCTAACCACGCGTGGCCGTGTTTACAGTTCAATAAGTGAATCGGCAGCCAGCGTTTCCCCTCTCCCCACTTTTTGGTATGGACAAGGGGAGCGGAGTGTGCGGCTGCTTGTGTCGTGCTAATGAGCCCCAGTCAGGGGGGAGGAAGCTGATTAATCTCGCGTCTGATCTCGCCGCCTTTCAGCCACCCGGGGCGGGGACTCTTGTCGTGACGAGGCGGCGGGGCCGTGCGGGGACTCTTATCGTGACGAGGCGGCGGGGCCGCGCTCTGCGCCTCAGCGGCTGCCGAGGCCCTGAGGCCCCGGGCGGGCCGGGGGAGGCGGCCTGAGGGAGCTCGGCCTGAGCTTAGTGCCGGGCCTGCCTGCGCCCGGAGCGCTCAGCCTGAGCTTAGTGCTGGGCCGTGCCCACACCCGCTGGGTATGGGCTGGGTATGGTTTTCATTGAGGATTTATCCCGAAAGCAAACGACGCGGGAAATAAATGGACTTTGCCGCCATAGAAGCCGGCAGGTTCTGACCTCAGTTATTTCACCGGTTCCCCCAGTGGAAAAGGCCGCTGGAGTCCAGTGGACTTCGTCGTTGCACTGATGTTGACTTAATTAGATCCCCCTGTCCGGATTGCTTGACTGAAATCGAGCTGTCCTTTCAGTTCCTTACATAGCTCTGCTAACACTGTCAAGCTCAGCAGCTCTCCCAAGATGTCTCGCCCGTGGTGTGGATGTTCCTGAGCCCCAGCGGGACGTGCCCGCGAAGGCAGACGCGCGTGCTGGCGCCTGGGGCTCGGCTCACAGGGTCCCTGCTTGGAACACAGGCGATGACTTGGGTGAGCCATGAGAAAACCCTTCCAGAACGGGTGGGAGAGGTCCCAGCGCACTGGTTGCTGCTGTGCTGGGCCGTAACGTGGCACAGATATGCGTTACTGCGGGTCCGGGAGGAGCCGCACGTTACAGTAAGGTCAAGGTGGATACGTGTGTCCCTGTCAAAATCCTGTCTTTAAAGACCTTGCCTGCCCAAGTTGTTCGTGTTATTTGTGTTTAAGCTGTATGGCCGTGGCTGACTCGCTGCTGTCCGCGTGATGAAGAGTGGTGCTTCCTGAATCTTTTCATCACATTTTTAATCAGTAGATCACTCTTTTAAGAAGGGAGGAAATAAAGACACCAAACGCTTTTGCTTGTGATTTGCTTTTCTAACCGATGTCTGCCCTAAGCCAGAAGTTTCTGTGAGAGGATGCTGTTGATGGTAGAATTTGGTGTTTAATAGGGGTGCCTCGAACCGCAGGGCCCTTCCAAGCACTTAACTGCTGCTGCTGGGTTATCAGCTTTTCAAAAGAATAATTTTACTATATTGGTATGAATACTTGTCCGAAATACAAAGAAGCTCTTATTGTACGTATAGTGCTTCTGGACGTTTCAGTAATTCAGATTTTATTAGCAATTACAAACAGTTTCAATAAACTTCTAATGAAATGTTTATTCCTTTTATAAAACAGCCCATGAAAAAAATCTGATTTCTTAAAACCAGTTACTTAAACACCATTCTCAGCCTGAAACCTGAGGTTTTGTGAGAATTTTTGAAATTGCTGTCTGAAAATTAATTAATGTACTTTCTCAGCTTTTTCTGCTTCCCATCAGTTAATGTTACATTGTATATCTGACGAATAGGTACCATAATTTGTGAGATTTAATGATCCGGGCCCTTTTCACTCCTTCTTTTAAGAATTTTTGAAGTTTGAAAAGAAAGCGCTATAATCCCATGTCCTGACAATTTGACACAGTTAATTCCAGCATTGTGACCTTATTTTCAGAGACTGGCTTGTGTTGTTAAAGCTCTTAACAAACGAACTTGCCATTCTCATGTTGTCGATCTTTTAATTCCCACATCATCTGTTCGAAGAAAACTGTTTCTTCTGCCATAAGATTCTGCCTGATGCAGTCTTTTATGTGATGGAACTAAATAAAATGCCATAAACTTTTGAGAATTTGGGGTTCACAGATTGATTTAAGCTGGCACTCACTTTTACAAAAAGTAGTTGCATGACAGGCATTGAGTGATGAATGAAAGTTTTTTAGTTTCTTCTTTTTTTTTTTCCAAAGAAAAAAATAGAAAATATTGTAAGGAACAACCCAGAAGATATTGTAAGAAAATGTAACTGCCGTTTTTTATTTCCTCTAACAGTTCTGCACAGTTTCACCACTGAGTTTCAACACCACCAAGTTTTCCCAGAGCCTGCCGAGCAGCCTGATGTACCCTGGCAGTATTGAGCACACGTGTATGTGGCTGATCTCGTTGCAGTAGGACATGACCCACTGCTATGTCTATTTTATGTGCAAGCTTTCTCCTGACATTGGCCCAGAGCTTTCTCTGTGTGATCATAAATAGTTGTTACAGTATTTTCCAGTGACTCAGTATAAAAGATTTGTTGCATGTGCCAAGTTTGACTTCAAAAGGATGTTAACATGGCTGAATTATAAAAGCTTCGTGTGACCCAGCATATGAATTGGTAGAACATAAATGTCTGCCAGAGGTGTTTGGGTGGGCATTGCAGTTGGGTATAAATCAATAATTTTATAGCTGCCTCTGAGTCTTTCCAGTAACGCCTCTGACCTGCTGGCTATTTTCGTGGAAGCTTCTTTGCTTGTTCCTTATTCTGTCAGATTTTCCTTCTTGCTTGTTAGAAATTTTAGGGAAAGTTTGCAGTGTCCCTTTAACCTCATCTTTTATCGTTTGCTTTTCTGGATGTTTTTCCCCTCTGAGCAATTCAAAGTACCTCAAGGAGCTGAAAGAGTTCAGACTTCTGCATGGATGCTTTTAGTTTCCATTCCATCAGTGGTTGCCTTTCTGGACCATGTTTTGTTCATCCCAGTACATGCAGTAGCTTGAACTCTTTCCCCAGATGTGAACACTGGCAGGCTCTGCTCTGTCACCAGCTTCATTGGACTTTCTCAGAATAAGGTGGTTGTACCTCAAGCACCCAGATGTTGTGCTGTATAGTTTACTTTTGCATTAGAAACTAAACCTTAGTTCTGGGTCCTGACTGGCAACCACAGCATTGAATTTCAGGTGTGTGTTGATAAGTCTGCATTTTGCAGTTCTACTAAAACTTTTCTACAAAAAAGCGCTCTCTGTAACTGTAGTAGCAGTGTCTTCTACAGACATCCCACATCCTCTGCAGAGCCTTTTTCGGCTTCTGAATCGTTCACATCTTCTGCCTTTGGTCTTCAGAGCTGGCAGAAATAGTTCTTTGATTATGCATTTTTCTAGTGTTTTGTGCAGGTTTTTGGAGGCAGCTGGATCTATTGACGTTATTTGAAGAGAGAGTTATGGGGAGGTGGCTGAATCAGATAAATCTCAAAGGTTTGGTTCCATCTCCTGCCTTGCAAGAAACACGCTGTTCTCTGACAGACTGCTAGGCCATAGTTAGAACAGGGAAGCCAGTGATGCCGTGTTGCAGGTGAGAGGACCAGAAAGTTTCTCCTCGGTGGCTAAGAAGGTTGGCAGGAGCCTGAGTGGTTTTTGTCCTCAGTCCTTGAAAACTCAGAGCTGATGTGAGTTGTACTCAGCTGTGGGCTTCCACTTAGGAAGAGTTTAACAAAACACTGAAGAGCTGAAATGGGCTTATTTTTACACTCCTGAAATCATAGTGCATTTTAGAAAACTTTTTATAATGACTGCAATGTCCAGTTATACCTCGACACCTGTTACTGTGGTAATACTGAAATGCTGAAACTCTCTAGTGTTCCAGCTCCACTTTTTGAGCCATTTGTGTTTTGTTACTTTTTGTTGTCTGTTTGTTTGTTTTAATTTATTAACTTTTCCTAACAGCCTCATTCAAATTTACAGTTAGCAGAATTAATTAGATCATTTACCAGTTCAGAATTTTTCCAGATATTTATTAGATGTTAAAATACTCACGTTTACAACTCAGGTATGGCCTCACATCAAACCTTTTCAAAAATGATGGTACTTTAAAATGAGCCACCAGATGTACCACACAATACGAGGAGCTAAATTTAGAAGCTTGGAGTTGAGCAAGCAGGCAGTGGCAGTGCAGAGCAGAGCAATTAGGAGGCGAGCAGGGGTTCTGGGGTAATTTCTTTCTTTTTTTTTTTTTTAAAGTTGAATTACAGGTTTTGATTTTTACAGGTAACCTGCAGTCCGTACCTATTGCAGTGAGGTAACTTTGTCATTCTGGATTGTCTCTGCATGCAGGTGTTCCAGGAGTGATGTAATTTTTCATTTAATGAATCCCAGAGTTTTACTGATGTATGGAATTGAGTGATTGCTGTTTTAAATCAGCCAGTGCTACCTTTTAAAACTGTCCTTTGAGTGTTGAAAATGGCCAAACAGACAAACAAAAATTCCTGTGAGAAAAATAAATAGGATCTGAGATTGTCTTAATTGATTTTACTGTACATTAGATTTAGATTTCAGTTTTGTGGGTTTGGCTTCTGACTCAGGTCTTACATCATGTGGTTCTCTTGCATTCTTTCATACTTGTGAATATGAAGCCTTCAGGAAGGGAAGTTCTGTATCTGACTATTTTTCCTTGGTGCAGGCAGTAATGGGAGACTCTTTTATGCATTTCACAGCTTATTATTTGTTTCTTTTACTGTGAAATCTGTTTTCCTGGGTGATTACATTTACAAGTAACTATCTGGTCTAAAGCTTGAACTCTGAAAATCTTGTCTTAGTGACAATGAGTATAGAAAGTCTGACCTATGTTGGTTTATATGTAAGATTATTTTGGGGTTGTTTTTTTTTTCTGTCGTTCTATTTTGAATTCTCATCTCAGAGGTCTTTCCGTGGGCTGTAGCACTAAGCAGCAAAAAAAGATTTTATGTATTGATTTTTTTTTAAGGCAAAAAACTGCAAAATTCTGATTACAGAGGAGTGGAGAGAGCAGAGAAAAATAGGTACAGTCAGAACCTATCTGACCCTGAGAGAGCTTGTGTGAAGATGATGCTCAGTTCTCCAAACTGGGCCTGATGATCAAGTTCAAAATTTCAAAAGAATAAAAACTCCTTTCTGGGAAGAGTTCAGTTTAATTCTTGGTGGCTGGAGAAGCTTTGAGGCAGTGCTTAAAATCCTGGGTGCCTTTGCTTTTGCCTTAGCTGTTTGTAGCCTGAGGCAGAAGGTGAAACCTCAGCCACCTGCCTCTTTTCCGTGTTGCACACGCATGAATGGGGCAGAAGAACGGGAGGCTATAGGAGCCACTCCGTGGCCAGTGGGCCAGCAAACTGCTGGTCCCAGGCCTCCAGAGCCAGAGCAGAGGCAATGCTGCCGGGGGCCACTTTGGGAATGTGCTGTGCAGAGGAGAATATACTGGACAAATAATGTTTAAATAGAAAAAAAGGAAAAAAAAAAGAGGGCGTTCTTTATGTTTCTCAGGCAACCATATCCGATGTCCGGATTTTGTGATTCTTGCCAAAACAAGTTGCCTACTTGAAAACTTTTTGGGCTGGAGTACTAAGCCATAAAAGGAAAAGGCTACTCCAAGTAACAGGGAAGCACATAGAATGGGCTGAAAAAGGGTTACGTATTTAGGTAGCAGCTGTTCGAAATAGATGTGGATTGCAGAGTGTGTTGGGCTGTTTGCAGTACTTTTTCATGTTTCGAATACTTCAGATGATTGGCTGACACTCAAAGAGCAAACTGCTAATACTTTCACATTTTGTTTGGGTTTCTTTAGGGAATTTGGATTGCTTAAAAAATTCCGAGTAAGTGAAACTTAGGATTTTCCCCTCTGGGTCTATATCACTGTATTTTGAAATATCACCTTAAATTCTCGTTCTCCCATCTCCCAGTAACAGAATTAATGTATGCAAGTAGATACTTTTGCAGGAAATGATCCTCATCATGTGGAGAAGATACTTTATATCCTTAAGTAGTCTTTAGCAAAAGCAGCTGTCCTCTTTCAGATTTAAGAGTTCATGAATAAATACAATAAAAGATGTTAGAAAATGCTGAAAATACTAAAACCATATTTGAATTAGGTTACACAAACGAAAGTTTTAAGCAATATTGAGCATTGTGTTTGTATAAAGAAAACATCTTGCATGATAATTAAAAAGTACTGTAAGTGGATACTTGTTCTTTCTGCAAGTGAAACACGCTCATACAGTAGAACCATTTCGAGTTAGAGCTCTATTTCTGCCAAAGGGAGTGTGAAATGTCTGTGATTTCTTCACTGGGAGGTACAGTAATACTTTTGGCATCTGTTCCTGAAGGATCTGCAGGCTGGAAGTGAGTGCAGGCAAAACTGTCCCCTTTGGTGGGCCCCTTTTTTTTCCTTTTCCTTCAGCAGCTGGCAGGGTTCGTCTGTTCCCGTAGGCTGAGCGTGAATTACCGCCCCTCTGTGCCAGCGAACAGAACAGCCGCGTTTAAAGGTCGTACAACAAAAAATATTCAGGACAATGCATTTTAGCTACCTTTGAACTGGTTCCTGAGGAGGACTGAAACATTGCTTTCAATTAAGAGCCATTATTTAGCCCCAAAATGCAGCAGACCTTGAGCCAGCAGTCAGGATGTGTGTGGTTTTGGTATGACATCCATCTGAGCACATGATGCTTGGTAAGTGCTGGAGCCTCCGTTATGATTCATTGGGGAGAAACATGGAAAACAATATCTGTTTTTCAAGTGTTGGAGAAATGAATCAAAGGTTGGAATCCTGTATAATTTTGCTAAAATAACCCTGCAAGTAGCTGGAATACCTCAGTTATCAGGGCAGGAAGGGTGATGGGACAGCTGATGTAACAGCGTCCCCCTGCCCCATGTTTGCTCGGCTTCTCACCAGTATTGCTTGTTTGCTGGTTTTTAAGCCAGGGGAGATAACGCTTGCACATTTGCCACCGGAGACGGCCTCCAGAGTCACATTTAAGTCAAAGTGGAGTTGGGATGGTAAAGCTGTTTGGACGGCTGGATTTATTTGTAGTATATATTCTTAAATTATTTTTCAAACATGGTCCCTCTTTGTAATTTTCTGTCTTTATTTTTGAATTAAGAGGCGTGTCTCTGCATTTGTTCAATGCATGTGGAATTTTTAAGCTAGCTCGCTTTAGTGACCCACAATTATTTTCAAACACATGCAATTTTGATCACTCCTTCAGACAAAGCATCTATTGAAACAAGAATGACTTCTCTCGATAATAATATAAAAATCGTAACAAACTTTTGGTTTCTAATAGAAAATTACTTTTGAAGTTACATTTTAAACTATAATTATTTAATAATATGAAATTGGATACTCTAAAATAATGTTATTTATAATTGTTTTACAAGTGGAGTCAGATGTCTGTAGGATTTGCTATTTATATTTAAGCAGGAGGGACTCAGAAGTGCTAGTGTATTTTCACAAGGGCAGAGCTATCATGTTACTATTCTACATGGTGCTGCTGTAAAATTTTCAGCTGGGCTCAGAAAAAATAATATCTGATGTGGAAGTAGAAGCTTCAGGCATTTTTCATTTTTTGCCAAGACTATGTATTTGAAGGTAGACGAATTGAGGAGAGTATTTTTGAGGAGTGGAGTATAAACTGTTCCCTGCCCGGAAGAGGAGTTGATCTAATTTTGGAAGACGGAATTACTTGTCTGCAGAAAGGGCTGGGGTGTGGTCTGCTGAGATCACTGAGATAACTCGGTAATTTTGGGTATCTTTGGGGAAGCTCTGCCTACTGTGCTGTGCTTCCTGGCGTCAGACTGATCCCTTCTCCCAGCGGCTTGGCCCCTTCTTCCAAAAATCTTTGCAGAAAAGTTCATTTTTTGTTTATTTTATTTTATTTTTTTTTATTTTATTTTGGCAGCAAAACTACCAGTTCGCTGATATTTAGGGCTGTGATTTCTTTGTTGTTGTTTGAAGTAGCGGATGAGTGAAATAGGTGCTATTGTGTAAGATGGAAAATTTCTTCTGCCTGGGAATTTCAGTAGGTTGGCTCATCACTGGTCACTTGAAAGGCCTCTCTTCCCTCCCAACCCCAATACAGCACTAAGTTGTTGGAATCCCATTTCTAGGAAAAAAACCCAAAGAACTGATGTAGCTACATTTTTTGTTTCATTTTACAAGTATTTGTAGCGGAGGAAACAAAGTTTTTTGTTTGAAAGTCAGCTTGTGCTTACTGAAACAAAATATAATCATTCTGGGGATTATTATTATTATTAAACAGGGATTATGTTTTTTCTTTGAGGCAGTGAAAAGTGGGAATCTACTGGAGCTGTACATGGTTTGCAGCCTCCAAATGGTGATTTAAATCATAGTAGACCAGATAATATTTAGTTGAAAAGTAAGATTTTTGGCTTGCAGCCACCAAAAATACTGCATTGCAGCGAGCAGCATGAGCCTTCTCTCTGCCGCGTTGCCTTTAGCACTTGCACAATGATTTTAGCAACGTTGCGTGATTGTTTCCCAGGCTCTCTTGTGGCTGTCGTCCAGGTACCGCACCACTCTGCAGAGGCGTCCTGTGCGTGCGGTTCCATCCTGCTGCCCAGGAGTGCCGAGGGGCTGGTTTGCTGTGGTCTGCAGCTGCTTTCAGGACGGCAGTTCGGGGTGAGGCTGCTGTGCTTCAAATACAGTCGGTTGTAAGTCACACGTTTGCATCTGCCCTTAGCTCGGAGCCATGCAGTTCTACACCTCTCCCTTCTGAACGCAGGTGCGGCAGAGCAGCCTTGTGAACGGCAGCGGAACCAACGCTGGCAGAAGGTGGAAATGCAGCACTGTGAGAGCGCACTGGTCTGTGCGCTGCTTATCGTGGCCAAATCTGGCCTGTAAAGAGGATTCAAGAAACATATGATTTGCAGAGACATCTTGAGCACCAGCTGTGAAGCCTTAAAGGTTACATGTTATGGTCGATTCTGCTAATCTGCAACTATTAATTTGTAATTAGTCAAAAGGAACAAGCGATAGGCAGGGGGGTGGAGAGTGGGGATCTGAACAGTGTCAAATTGTCTTGTTATTCTGTTGGCTGCTCCTTCCTAAGCACGTCGGGGGAATTTGGCACAGAGGATAAGCCGTGTCCTGAGGTGCTTCAGTCACTGGCTGCCTGGTATCGTATTAACCCTGGCTTGTACCGTGAGACGGGAGTTGAGATTTGATTTGGGCAGCGATAGATTTCTAACTTAGGGAACCGAGTGACTCTTGAGCGGGCTGAAGAACAGCACTGTGGACCTGTGAGGAGTTCAGCAAAGGTCCTGCTCCCCAGTGCAGCGGATTCTGCACCTCGGTCTCAGGAAAGATGGCAGCTTTTCTAGCTCTTAGATGAGGGGGCCACGAGGATGGCAAAGGTGTGGGAGCGGTGTTTGAAGAAAGCAGTCCCCTGGAGAAAAAAGTCTGTTGAACAGAGGGATGGCCTGAGCATGCTAAGCAGGGAGTGGTGGCTTTCTCTCTCTCCTCGTACACGAACTAGGGCAATAGCAGACCAAGCTATCAGATTTTGGGTTAAAAAGAAACAAAAAGAGCCTGTGAAGAAAAGGTACTTGACAAAGCGTGTAGTTCCAACTGTGGGATCCATTGCCACAGGATGCAGTCGAGTGGTGTGGTGCTGGGCATGCCTGTGACCGCTGGTGATGCCTTTATTTTAGATGATACGGAGAAATAACCTTCAAGGCAGAGTAATATTAATATTATTGTCTGATTTTAACTAACATAAAACAAGTAACTGAAGCAATTATTTCATTTCTAGAAAGGTTTTTCTATGGCATTTTTGTTGGTAAGCTTTGGGGTTCCTCGTTTTCCTCTGTTGGCAGGGCTTGTTTTTGCCCTCCACTGTTAGAATTCCTTTTTGAGAGACTTCCTCAGACACTGATATAGGCAGTAGCTTCTTGGAGTTGTGACTTCTTTCAATGTTGAGTATTTGTACATCTTAATTTCTAGTATTACAGAAAACATTTTTCTCTTCCTTTTCTATCTCTGCTTCATATTCATCAGAGCGTTTTTAAAGCTTGCTCCTGCATACCAACTTGCTATGCTATGCTTAAAAAAGCGGGGGAGAAAACACCTTGAAATTTGCCCACTTATACACGGGGCATGTAGGACACTCCACTATTAACTGCAAGAATCTTCTGAAGACAAAATGTATTTTCCACAGAACCAGGTTTCTCCTCTAGTGCTTTTCTGTGCGATGGACAGGCCGAGTTTGCCTTTGATGACAATCATCTTGCTGTGTGGAAACTAACATACCTAAGTCCAAAATCAGAATTATTTAATTGCAGTGAATGCTAGGCTAATTATGTGAGTATATCTACTGAGATTTACTGTGCAGTAGTAGTTTGAAATTACTCTTTTAAAGAACACTTGTTAAATTCTTCTGAGATAAGTGCAGTGTAGTTTGCTTTTCCTTCATTTTCTGCTCTGAAAATTTATCTCGCTGCGTTTTGCTGGTAATCAACCCATGTCTTCGGAGTAAAACAAGCTTTTCTTGGGCTTCAGCAATGCTTGGAGAATATTGCAGTGTTAGGAGACAGAATGGGATTAATAGTACATTAAACAAGGAGGAGTCTGATCTTAACGAAGCATGGTCAGTTAGCTTAACTGGTGCCTTTAGGTGAGGATCTGAAGGAATTCTAGGCTGAGGAGAAATGTTGGTTGGCTCCCTATGCAGGGAGGTGGCTGGACAGACGGGCACCTCCCTGCGGGATCCGGTGCCCTCCTCGCAACCAAGCAAAATGCATTGCTTCATGTTTCTTAAAGGGATTTAATGTTGCAGATTTCTTTGTAGCTTGTAGCAATAGCAAGTCCTTTAACCTTTTTCTTCCTTTCATGTATTAGAAACAAGACTGCCAATGGGGATTACCGGAAGGAGCACAGAGAGAGGAGTCGCAGCCCCATCGAGAGGGCTGCTGCCCCGACGATGAGCCTTCATGCCAATCACATGTACGCCTCAATCCCAAGCTTGACCATGGATCAACCTCTAGCACTGACCAAAAACAGCATGGATGCAACCCGAACAGTTGGCATCACCCCTACACTGACTTCTGTGGAGCGGCAGCAGGTACTGGCTTCTGGGTTGACAAGAAGCTCTGGGTGGTTGTGGGAATCCTTGGCGGAGACACAGCGAGAGCTTCCCCACTTGTAAGCAGAACATATTATGTGTTCCAATAGGTGGGTGATGCGATTCTTCAGGCAAATGTGTTTTAAACTTGCACAATTAATGTCACAGCTCAATGTGTTTCATGTGAATACATTGCCAGTGTTTAAATGTACCTGTCAGAGACTTCTGAGCCTTCCTGCTTTTTCTGGCGCTTTACTAAGCGTGTGGATGCGTGTTTTAATTGGGCGTGCAAAGTCCAAGTTGCTCGGTGGTCGAGTGGGGCTCTGGTGCCTGCTTGGCAATAACTGCTGCAGCACACGGTAAAGTCTCCAGCCCTGCTCCTCTTGGCAATCCGTGCTGCTTCCCTCCCGCCGCCCCGGCTCTGCCCTGCCAGGACTGCTGAGAGAGCTGCAAGGCAGAAAGGGCAAAAAGGAGGATTTTGCACTGAACTTTCCAGGTGAAAGAAGCTGGAATGACCTTGGTTGTAGCCAGCCAAAAGCATTCATTGCGTTGTTCAGAGCAATGTTGTGTCACTGTTTCATAATAACTTTTCCTAAGCGAAGTACTGATTTTTGATTATTTTATCGTTTTATTACCATACACTGGAGTGGGATATGGGGTTTGGTTTGGTTTTGGCTGGTTGTTTGGGTTTTGGCTTCCCCTTTTGTACATTGCGTTTGTTTTCCTTCAGAACTGCCATCTCTATGCAGTTTATACAATAACAGTGTCACCGCTGCCCTTGGACAGTGTCACCGCTGCTTACAGACACTCCCGGTTCACTCTGTTTGACTTGGGCTGAGTCCTGGTGCTCGTTACCAGGTTCCTCTCCATTTTGTTACCTTTGACATTTGGAGCTAGATTACAATCTATTTTCTTGGGAAATAGGATGTTGAGGTAAGACCTTGCTAAGAGCACAGGGTAGAAATAATTTTTTTTAAAAGTGCATTGAAAATAGGAAACCCTAGTTTGATGATTTGCTGTTTGTCTGGTTTTTAGCCTTAATATGTCAAATGGGATTTCATTTCTCTTTCTAATAAAGAGGTGGGGGAAAACACCTCCTTCTTTTAGGCAGCGTAGGGTTATTCATCTGCTCTGGTCACTGCTACTAAATTCTCAGCTTATCTCAGTATTTTCATGTAAATATGTATAGGCTGCTCAGTGCAGCTGTACCCACAGAACCATACCAGAGGATTCTGTGAGATGCCTTGTCCTGCCTCTCAGCTCCGTGGTGGTGCTGAGACAAGCTTTTTATTACCTGCCTCTCTCTCTACTTCCTACCTCTTGCATGTTTAAAATACTCTTCTGAAGAGATATGGGTGCATATACACTTCTCAAAAAACACTTCAGAGATGCACAAAATCTTAGCCCCTGTACAAAAGAAAATAAATACTTCCACATGTGAACTGCTTACAGGAAAAAAAACATCAAAATAATTCACTTTTTTCTTAACTGCACTGACAGCGAAGTAAAACAAGTAAATAAGATAGAAATAGCATCATTGCCATTGTGTCTAGATAAGTAGTGTTAAACCTTCCCTTGAAAGCTCATCTCTTACTTTGGTCTAGACTAAAGTAGCACTAAACAGCGAAAACTTTCCTTCTTGACTCTGTGTGGTGGTAGGTAGAATAGTGATTTTTGTGGGATTGCTGCGCAGACCTGTAAAACGGGCAAGAAACTAAACCTGTTGATTACAGCAGTTGTATGGATCTTTTGGATGCTTCACGGTTCACTTGCATTGAGTATAGCAAAACGGACTCCTTGCATTGTGAAATACACCACAGATGCAAAGCAAACGTAGTTCAACACCTGTGTTGTTTCCCTTCAGTCACCTGGAGAAACCGGGACGTTTCTTTTCCTAAGGTGTTGTTTCGATGTAATATGTACATGGTAAACAACTATAAGAAGAGTATGTTATGTGTACACTTTGTACAAAGCGTACACTGTGGAACTGAGATTATGTGAATAGGCATTTTGCGGATTTTGCATGTGTTGAGAATGGAAGAGATGATGTTTATTAAGTAGTGCTAGAAAGGCAGATCAATTACAACTGGAACGTACTCGTGGTCAAGACTTGCTCATATTTTACATCTCGTTTTGTGACTGAAGTACAGAACACAGAATTACGCTAGGAAAACCTCCGAATGAAAAATGATTAAAACTTGACTAGGACGACAAATACCTGTAGAATTTGTAAAGCCTTTCTGAGTCCTGGAATCACAAGGACATGTGGACATAGAATGGAACAAGTATTTAACGTGTTGACATTTAGTTCTGTGTATGTAATGCCTGTGAAGTTGAAAAAGTCACTGCAAAATCACTTGATACTTTTAATGATTTGCTTTTATACTGCCCTTTTTATAAATGGCTGCTTGCCATCTAACTAAGAACTATTATGGAGGTGCATTGTGGGGGGGGTTTAAGCAAAGAAATGATAGCTGAATATTTTGGGGTGTAATATGCTTTACTGAATTTGACAGTTCATGGGTTGCTTCACTGCAGGGATTCAGTTCAGTGTTCGCACATGTCAAGTGATTACGCAGTGAACTGCTGCTAATATGGCTTTGGCTAATGGCCGTAGTGAGTGACGGTTTTCTTTTTTTCCTTCCATACCAGAACCGTCCATCCGTGATCACGTGTGCTTCAGCAAACAACCGCAACTGCAACCTCTCGCACTGCCCCATCGCGCACAGCGGCTGCGCCGCCGGGCCCGCCTACCGCCGGCCCTCCAGCGGTAAGTTACACCGGGGAGAACGGGAGGAGAACGGATCGTCTCGTGCACCGTAACGCGTGGGCACTGGTGTATGAACAGGAATCAAAGGAGGTGAAGCAGCGGATACCGCTGTGTATCCTGTCTACGCAGGGACGTGTCTGCACAGATCCCCTCTGCAGCCTTTCTAACCCGGGATCCTGTGCCGCAGTAGAAAGTACCATTTCAAAAGAAGGGAGAGAGAGGTGTTCTTTTTTTTTCTTGTTTGGAAAAGCGTCTTAAAAAAACCCAAACACCCCACAGAGACAAATAAGTCACTGTGTTTATTTTAGTCTAAGTGACAAAGAGCAGACAGGGGCAGCAGATCCAACCATGCTCTTATTTTAGGAGCTGTAGTTTCCCCTGCCTTTCAGTAGTCAGTAGGCCTTTATGATGCAGCTGCAGTCACAAAACTCTTTTCCTGCAGATACGAACCCTCTTCCCAAACACAAAGCCTCCACCTCTCTCTGCATGGAGAACACAAGGAGCTTTGGAGGGCCGTTGCTACGGCAACCCAAGCAGGGAGCTTCAGCTCGCTACCTTCTGTGCAGTTAGGACTTTTCATGAAATCTCTTCATGCAGGACTTGCTGGGAAACCTTGGCATGTGTCTCTTCGCTTTCCCTCCCTGTGTGACTGGGGAAACGCAGCGCTCTGATTGTGAGTCTGAGCTGGGACACCAGCGTTTCCTAAAGCTCACGGCAGCCAGAACCCGTCAGTGGAACAACACGGGGGTGATGGAGGGAGGAACCTACAAGTCCATAGTAGGGTATTCTCATAATTCTCTTAAAAAAGATAGCTGTATTGTTGGAGACTAGAATTAGAAGTTGAAGCGAGACCCTGGAGGATATGTTGCACTTTAATCAATAGTGAGGGACATAAGATGTTAGAGGTTCTCTAGAAAACTGCTGTTACTTGTCTGGGGGCAGCAGCCTCTTCGTTGAGCCCCCAGCTGTATTTACG
Source organism: Pampusana beccarii (assembly GCA_013399365.1). Classification (NCBI taxonomy): domain Eukaryota; kingdom Metazoa; phylum Chordata; class Aves; order Columbiformes; family Columbidae; genus Pampusana; species Pampusana beccarii. Next base: position 59,012 of record VWYH01009562.1, on the reverse strand, counting down.
TGGGCTTTGGAACAGCGGTAAATGTTTTCAGAAAATATTTGTCTCTTTTCACTTGGAGGTCTTTGTGCACGATACATTTATTTGAGGATCAATCAAGCCCTTCTGCAGCATGAAGGACAATGGCATAGATCCTGACAGGTTTAAGTGTTTCTGAAAGATAAATCTCCTTTAGACACACAGATATTGTTTCTAGATTGTAAAACTGCAACTCCCTCATCTTTAGTCTGAGGAGTTTTTACTATTCTCATTCAAAACCGGATTTTTAAGGTTCTTTGTTCCTCTGGTATGACACCATTTTAATGCTTGTAGTGCCTAATGCAGAGATAACGATTCATTTATTTTTCTGGCTGGTTCCCAGCACAAAGGTGTCAGATGAAAGCCTGGCATCATCTTCTGGCATGCCGTGGTTTGGGATGGGGTCTCCTCACATCAGACTGGGAGCTGATTTTAAGGAACCGTTTCCATCTTTAATTCTATTTAAGCCTAAATATAAGTTCTACGTGATTGTTTTGGGAGAGTTCCCATAGAATCAGAGCTGTAGCTGTTACTAGCCTGAGGGAGAACTATAATTAGATATAAAATGCATACCTTTTGCAGGTCACAGAAACACAAACATACGTAACCCCATTTATTACTTTTTTTTTTAAAAAAAAACCCTCCTTCCATCTTCCTCCCCACCCCATTCGCTCTCAGATCTATAATGATGTAAAGAAGTCTTGCTTTTTGCCGAGATGATAGAAAACCAGAGGAAAGCCTGGGTTCCGAACGCGGTGTTGGTGCCGGGGCTCTGCGCTGACTAACGCGTCCTCTCCCCGGCAGCCGCCCCAGCCTGCGACCCCGTGGTGGAGGAACACTTCCGCAGGAGCCTCGGCAAGAACTACAAGGAGCCCGAGCCCGTGGCGAACTCTGTGTCCATCACGGGATCAGTTGACGACCACTTCGCCAAAGCGCTCGGCGACACGTGGCTCCAGATCAAAGCCGCCAAGGACGGCGTGTCCGGCAGCCCCGAGCCCGCCTCTCGGCGGGGCCAGGCGTCCCCCTCCTCACACATGGTCAATCACACTCACTCGCCCTCCGTCGTCTCATGAAGAGAGGACCGGGACGTTGGTGAATTCGCATGGTTTGACCGAGCTTTGAAGAGTGCTTAAAATAGTGTTGGGGGAGGGGAGATTAGTTTTCGACACATGGTTTTGTGTACTCACTTTGTATTTGTAAAAGGGTGCCCTTAAAGACGATAGCAGGAACTATTTCATAAAGATTCATATGATGTAGCATCCTTTTTTCCTGCCTCAATTACCAAAGAAACCTCTGATGCAAATCTGCTGCCCCTTAAAAAAAAAAATAATGCACGCTAATCCACAAAAGCCATTACGCTCAGTTGGTTGACCCAAACGCTTTTTGCTCTTATTAGCTTCTCGAGACTAGAATTTGTCTGATTTGCTTGCATTGCCTTTTTTTTTCTCCCTCTGTGAAGTAATTTTGTATGTATATACTTGAAAAGAACTGTCATGTATGATTTGCACTATTGAAGGAGGACTGAAGTTGCGTAGCGACTTTCTGGAAGATGCTAATATTTTGAGGGCAAACTGCTGAAAAAAGGGTTTAAGGATGACATTTCTATCAGTTTGATTTTTTTTTTTTCTTAAAGCAAAACAGCTTTGGAAGGGGAAGTCTCATACAGGTTATAGGTCTTTCTCTCTTTAGATTTCGGGTGCTTAGTGCTTGCAACTGGACTGCATAATTTACAGAACACGGGCATTTTTTCCTAAACACTGCAGTTTGTTAGAATAGAGCCGAGGTTGGAGGGTTCAATAGTGCTTAACAATGCATGTTTTATGAAAAATAGCTGGTATCTATTAATGTATAGACAGTAAGAATCATAATACTTATTAGCTTTTCTTCAGAATTAGTTTATTTTTGTCAGTAACGACCCTAGATATACTTACTGCTGGTACAGTTGTACTCTATGATGTTTGTATTTGATATTCACTTTAGTAGCAGCCGGCGAGGAGGGCCAGCAGGGGCCGGGCCGGGCCGTGCGGGCGGAGCTGGTGCGGGGCAGCACGCGGCTTTGTTCTGTCCGCAGCTTCCGGAAACTTCCATCTCTGGAACCCACCCCTAGGGCAGAAACCGCCACCGTTTACGTATCTTGGCTGGACAACAGGTTGTTACCGTTTGTGAAATACGATCTTTTGTTGTTTGTTTTTGGTTTGGTTTTTTTTTTAAAGCTTATTCGTAAACTTACGCCAAGTTGCAGCATACATTCCTCCATTAGAAAACTTTATACAGGTATTACCGCATTTATTATCATTTGCTATATTAATAGCTGCTAACTAGAAATTAGGCAGTAGAGGCAGGTGTAAAACCACAGCTGTGCTAGTACTAAGAGCTTCTCTTCTTGTTAAGTGTAACTGCTCTCCCCCAGACATTCCATCTTCCCAGTACAGTTGCAACTAGGGCTTTTTTTTTATACTGGGTTACCTGAAACGATCGGTTCAGTGTAGAAAGTTAGAACTAGTTGGAAGATGAACTACACGTGATGTATTATGGACTATGTTACAGTATTGGGTCCATTGTGGCTTTTATTTTATGTTTTTGGGTTCTTTTAAGGTTAAGCTATTTAATTTGGAAAAGGTGCAGGGTAGAAAGAGATCAGGAGATTGGCTCTTACTCTTGTGGAGAAGGTGGCTGCTCAATTTTCTTTAAAAAAAAAAGAGAAAAAAGAAAAAAAAACCACACCTAAGCCCCCAGTTTTACACATTTCACTACCACCTGACTGGGTAGTCAACGCTTACTTGCTTTGGCATTCAGTACCCTACTCTGTAGGAGGATTGTTAAAAGAACACTTTTTTATATAGGTAACTTTAAGACCATCGTTACGCTGTGCGTAAAGAATGTACAGAGAAATTTGTAGGTATTTTTTGAGGAACAATTAATTTGTTAATGATATGTAGCTATTTAATTTTTCCCTTTCCTTTATTGTAATCATTCTTTTTTTTTTTTTTTTTTTTTTTTTTAATTTTTTTTTTTTTTTTTTTTTTTTTTTGGAGAAAAAAGTTGATCTTTTTTTGTTGTAGATTTGTCTGTAATACAGTAAAAGTGCAGGAACACAGTTATTCTATGAGAACACTGCATTAGCATTAATAGCCACTAGTTTGTTATTGCTACGGGCTACTGAGCATTATAACAGTAAAATACTAATACTGTAGAATGGACTCTGTGGAAAATGTGACTCCTATATTTCTTTGTAAACACAAATAAGATAATGTTTTTAAAGCTAATATTTTCAATAATAGCTGTTTTACAAGGTTACATTTACTTATCTGAGATAGGTAAATGGATTTGAGGGCAATAAAGATTTAATGTGATGTGTCCAGTAAAACATATATTAAACACAATAATGTCATGAAAGCCAAAGGGTTGGGGGGAGGTGGAAGGACAGTAAACTGAACTCACCATCGTGAGACGTGGTGAAGTCTCTTCACAGAGCCAGTTATCTGCAGTTCAGTTTGAAAGATTCTCTCTGTGTTTGTAAATCTGTAACATACCATTCTTTTGTGGCCTTGTTTCACCTGGAAAAAGGAAAAAAAAAAAAAAAAGAAAAAGAAAAAAAAAGGTTTGGCAGGCCATCTTTTTTTTTGTACTTAAAAGTAGCCTTAAAGAACAATAAAGTGCTCTTAAATCACAGGTGTGTTCGTGCTCCTCTGTGGTGGCTGGGGAGGAGAGGCAGCTGCGTTCTGCGCTGCTGAGCTGGGAGCAGAAACGCGCTTCCCCCTGAAAACCTCTGTTGGGTTTGGTCCTTACAAGCTCAGGGTTCATCAAGAAACAGCCTTTGCAACTACAAGGAGAACCTGTTGCTGCCACAGGGGCCGTGGACAGAAGGGGCCCCTCTTCAGGGCATCCCCGGCTCCACCGCCAGCTCCTCCGGCCTTGTCCAGCTCGGCTTCCACAGGCGCTGGGGCAGCTGCTCCGGGTTGGAAAGTCTCAGCGATTCAAGCGCTTCTGTGCTGTTCATGAGAAGACTCGTGTCTCAGTTTTCTTTAGCTTCCAGAGAACGTAAGTTACTTTCTAGAGCAGAGAGCTGTATTTGCAGTGCAGCCATCCACGGCCTTGTGTTGTGGGTGAGCAGCGTTTCAATGCATCCCTCAGCCGTTGGACTGGAGAGGTTAATCCTCCATGGGTGTTCTAATTACCTGACCAGTGAGGCTCGCTGAACCAGACGAGCCAGCAGGAATCCAGAGGAGTCTGAATTCTGAATGTGGTGGTGGTGTCTCCAGACCCCCCCAAAAAACGAGATACAAATTACTATTGTATTAGAAGCACCGGAATGGTTTGAGAAACAAACCAGGTGTGACATGCGTGTACATTGTTAAAGCACGTGTCTGTTTTTGGGGTGTGGGAGATTCCATGAGAGAAGACACGGAGAATTGTTAGTTCCAACACATCTGCTGAACATCCCTCACTACCCATGGAAAGAAGCCCAACTCGATGCTTTAAGAGTTTTTGGGGTGAAGCCAACTACAACACGGCTCCGTCTGCTTGCTGAGGGGAGCTGGTTTCCTTTCAGGAAAAAGCCATCTCTACAGCAACATTTTGGGGACTGCATGGAGCAGGAGCAGCAGCACTGCTGTCTTTCTGGTCAAGAACTTAGAGAGTCTTCTATTTTCTACACGGTAAAAAGGAAAAAAAGAACCAGTAATTTATTTTCCTACCACATGATTTTTTTCTAATTAGCAGCAAGCAGTAACTTTGCACAAAAGGGTAGTGCCATGGCCTAGGAAACCAACCAGAGACACTTGTCATGTTATAAAGTGCTATACTATTCGTAATGGTTTTTCTGTGAGGTAAATTAAAGGCAACTTCCAGCTATGCATTTGTAATCCCCATCCCTCCCCATACGCAGACATTATTTTTGCTAACTTACAAGAATGTTAATTTTAGAAAACAGACCTGACATCATAAATACACTCAGGATCGAGTCTGGATCTTTCCACGCAGTTTAACAAGTGGTCTCTCCTGAACACAGTTTCTAAGTATTTCAAGCTGCTTTAGTCGTGCTCATGAACTTCACGCCCAGAGAGCTTGCCGGGCAGCGCTGGGGTGCAACAGCGCGGTGCAGCTGGGTGTAGGTGCACGGGCTGTGCGTCTGCTCACTCAGCCTGTGCTGTGTCCCTGCTCAGTGCTCAGCCGGTGGGGCCGAAGGGCACGACGCTTGTTCCCCTTAAACCAACCACTGCCCGAGCGGCACAGGGAGGCTGTGGAGGGTCGGGGCAGGGTCTGCGCGGTCAGATGCCGCGGCAGAGAACCACTGCAGCTGCTCAGCTCCTCATAAAACAGCCACACGACTACACCGTGTTAACGCGACTGTCAGAATTTAAAACTGGCACGCGCACAAAACTCGAAATTGTAACCAGTTCACCATCGTGGGTTGGCGCGGTAACTGCACCAGTGGGGAAGATGCTTCCCAAGCAGCAGCCGAGCTGTCGGTGCAGCTGGGCTGAACGCTGCCCGGGCTGCCGGGGGTGGGAACAAACCCAGCTGTTCTAGGAGCCCAGAGCAGACAGCAGAGATGTAAAGTTGTCTTTCAGAAGCCTTTGTGCAGCAGCAGCATTAGGAGAAGTCACTGCAGACGCTGTACTAACTGCTTACGTTACAGTGATCCGCGCCGGCTGTGTGAATGAAGACCTCTCCAGTATCCCAACACCAGGCCGATACGTCATGCTGCTTAACGTGACAGCCTGGCAAAACACATCAGAAGCATTTTAACTGTTATTTGTGGAAGAGCTCTACTCACCAGCGCTGGCACACGTACGCTTGGCTGAGGGGAGCGGTCACCACTATCTTTAGATCCTTCTTGAGGAGCAGTGAAATCAGAAACCGGTCTGCGTCCTCCCGAGGCACAGGGGCTTCTGTTTTGTCTGGATACAGAGCCAAGCGCGTTACACACGGTGTCTGGAGGGCGTCCCCAGCTCCCTGCCCTTACCCTACACAGCCGGGTTACGTTGTATTGAAGCACACTTTACCCCTGAAGGGCCCAGGACAGAAGATACACCAGTTTAATAACGAAATTATTTTTTAACCTCCCATTTAACGGGGTCATTCTGCCTCTCTCTGTAGAATAGCTCTCACAAGTGCATTTCTTGGGTACAAGACAGCCAAGAAAGGTAACGTAATGGCTTGTTTTTAAACTGTGGCTACATACAGCTGATGCTACATACACAGTGATGTGCCATTTACAGCCAGGAGAGGGGCTGGGAGGCTGGCGGAGGCAGCACTGTGCACCGAGAGTGACGTTTTAAACATCAATATTTTTGTCTCCATCAGCAGGTGAGAGCCCAGCAGACCCGGGCGGGTCCTCCTCACTTCTGCCTGTGCGGCAAAACCAGGAACGTCACCACGTCAGCTCCCGGCCGTCCCGCCGCTGCTCGGCCTTCAGTCCCAGGACTCTCTTCACTGCAGCGACGTTCCCGAGTGCCTTCACATCTAATCCTGCCCAGATGGCCCAGGAGACACCGTCCCAAACCAGCCACTTCTGTAGAAAAGGCAAGGGGAGAGCAAGTCATTTCCTCCTCCGTCTAAAAGCCACAGACACCACTTCTTTCTTCAGTTCTCTAATTTCAGATTTTTCTGTGCCGTATTTAATAGTTTACAGCAAACTCAGGTGTCTTGATAGGCTGAAGAAAAGCTGCAGGAGAAGCCTAAGTCCAGTGTAGAACGGCCACTGCAAATACAGAGGTTAAATTGTGAGACAGTAAACTCTAATTAAAACGCCAAGGACAAATCTGGTCCTGGTACTTTAAAATGGCAGGAGGAGCACCTGGCACCAGGTGGCCATCTGCCCCTGAATTCTGGAGCTTTTCGTTCAAAACTACAGTTTGAAATCCTAAGTCATCCTCTGCAAAACAATTCCAGTCAGGCGATGCACTTCCTCAGTGTTTCTCCGTGGTTTACCCAGACTAACTGCTGAGCTTGGCGTCAGGTCTGGTTGTTATTTGCAGAATAGATTCAAATTTTCTGGTGTAATTCTGCTCAGCAAATCTGAGAATCACGTTGATAGAAAACCACCAATACCCAAAGGCATGTGGGACACCGCTGTGGACACACCAACAAATACACATTCACAGGAGGCCGTTCCAATCTTTTTCTGCTTGTAGGTTGGCCAGTTACACTGCTCATTCTAATTTTACATTTCATTTTGCTAAGCAGCAGCTTTCTTAAATGCCAAGGAGAACATCTGTCTTCTCTCCATCACCAAGACAGACACAAAGGCATCTGTCAACACGAAGCTGTGTCAGCCACACGCTTCCTACGTTTAATAGTCAAAAAGCTGCTTATCTGAAAACTGCTTATTCAGTTTGGGCAAATACTGTGTACACAGAATACTTCTGATAGCGTCCTGCTGTTCATGGTGGAATCAAGGTTACTTTTTTAATCCAGGAAAACACAAAGCTCAAATCTCTGGCTTCCTGAAATATTAAAATAATGTGGGTCTAGTTGTATTAATGACACGGGGCTTATGTGTTAAAATATACACAATATACCACCGCAGTGTTCTAGGTGAGTTCAAATCAAGTATAAAAAATGAGATTTCTTTGCAGCAGCAGCGAAGTCCCTTTCCCTCAGGTTCACCGAGGTACCTTTATTTAACTCGATATTACTTCTATTCACCAAACATTTCCCCACAGCATTAACAGTTACTGCCATTGCTGTGGCAGCCGGAGCCACCAACCCAACTTCCCCCACTAGTGAAAATGCTGGAAATTAATTAACTGGACCTGATATCTAATTGAAGAAGATCACTTCTTCTCATTATTCGGAGTTGCTAAAAATAAAGTCATCCTCTGTTGTGAAAGTCTCTTTTAATGTTAATGGTAACCTTTCGTCACTTGTTTGTACCTCTCTCTTGCCCGGTGGCTCTCATACCTTGGCTAGGAATTTGAAAATCAAGATTACAACAAGTCATTTCTTAACCTGCAGGGCAAATTTAGTTTTACTAGTTTCAATTGTTACTTTTCTATTTATTCAAAAGTAAGCAATATTCTCATTTTGTCCTCTGAAATGCAGACCTACAAATGTACATAATTTACCTTTTGCTTTGAGAAAGTCTTGATGATCTATCAGGAAAGCAGAATTAGCTGGTCCAGGGGAAAATAACATATAAGAGCAGGCAAGACATCTCATTCGTTGTAATAAAGACGTGGCTGTCTGAATGTAGAACAGGCTTCAGAACGATCAACCATAGAAATGTAAAATGCACTTCAACTTTTAAACACCACACTACAGACCTTGTCACCTCACACCTTCGGCGTCCCCAGCCCATATAATGCGATTTCATTCACTCAAACATTGAGTTTTCAGGTGGGAGAATGAGGAAAAACCCAAGGCCAGCAAAGCCACCGCCACCCACACCACGGTGTGATTCTAGGGCTCCTGCTTTAAAGACTTTCTCATGGCAAGAACAGATTTCCTCACCACAAAAAATAACGCTTTTGCTGTTTCCAGGCTTAGCAGTGCAGCCTGTGAGTCAAGCGAGGGCCTTTCGGGATGATGCAAAACCAGCAGTCGTGAGCCTAATGGTGACTTTGCTGACATGTCTGCGACTTTGGTGATTAATTCAACAAATAAAGAAATAGAGGAAAGAGGAGTGTGGGATTCTCCTCCTGCTCTGCCCTGTTACAGCTGAACTCTGGATGCAGTTTTGATCCTGCCAGTTCTCACAGGAAATGTGAAAAATGCCTGGGCAAAGGCTGAGGATGACAGTCAACAGCAGATCCACCCACAATACATCATTAATGAAAGAGAGGCTGATGAAGGCAAGAATAAACATCCTCCTATTTGTACAATAAGTTTTTCTCCTTCTAACAGTTGCCCTGTGACAGATCCCTTTTTCTAAATGATAAAATAAGTTCTTCCCTTGAGCTCTTAAGAGTATAGAAATTTATACTCAGAACGTTGATTTCCAGAGCCTGACAAAGGCAAGGGTGAGCGTACCCAATTCAGTAGTAACATCTAACGTGGGTACAGAGGAAATAAAGCACCAGAGCTGCCAAATTCTCTCGCTACGAGAGAATCAACAGGACTCAGACTTCAGGACTTCTTCACACTGCTCCATAGCCATTCAAAAATGGGGTTTCTGCCTTTATAGTACTGAGGAAAGGACACAGACCATGGCTTTTACATCACTTGCACAGATCTCAAGTGATTTGTCAGCTATTTGTTCTGCACGGTACCAAGGCACAACAAACAGAACAATATCGAAGTGTTCCAGTGACAAGAAACTTTTTCTGCCATGCAGTTATTTTGGTTATACTTTAAGTGAACAATTGTAAGGCGGTAAGGTAGTAATGCTGATACCTTACCCCAGCTACACATTCATAAAATTCACTGAAATCACTGCACGAGAAAATATTTCACTTGAGTTTTTCAGAAGCAAAATTAAAATCGGGTTATTACAAATGATTACATTTGGAATCAATTCTGTTCTCGAGCCATTTAGCTTCACATTTTCAAGTCTTTCTACACAGCCACAAAACAGATGTGTTCATTTTTAAATTAAGAAAAACCAAAACAGACTCTTGGGAAGTGAAGGAACACAAAACAAAACAACCCAGTGTTGGGAGACCAGCATCAACATTGTGAGTGTTGAGAAAGCTATAATCTACCCAACTAGTCAGACTGATGAAAAGTAAACATCGTTTCCTCAGGAAACCTCCACTGCTTAGCTTTGCAGCCCTGATGTGAGAATCAGCTACACTGCAACCTCAAACCAAAACACTTGAAGACCTTCCACATAGTACGGTATTTAGGGAGCACAGGAAACATTCATTAAGGTACAGGATCACATCACGAAGCTTCCAGATATTTTGTTTTGTTTTGCTGGTGGGTGAGAAGTCTGCTTAAGCAAGTATATTGGCCTAATTCCTCTGTAGGTACAAATGAAGAATGTTCCTCTCCTCTCTTCATTTCTGCAACAGAGTGAAAGCTGGCTGTCTCACCCGTACTCCCTGTCATCCTCCAAAACCTCACAGCCCAGCAACCCAAGAGGAAGCCCCCAAATAGATGAAAATTGATGCAAAGCCTCAGGAGAACTTCCCCTAGATAGGCAGACCCTGACCAGAAAAAGGGATGTGCTAAGACCTGTCACTGGCCAGGGAAATGAGCTGAAGCTCTCAGGAGGAACAGAATGGAATGGGATGGGATGGTGTAGGATGAGATGGGGTGGGATGGGATGGGGTGGGAGGGGAGGGGAGGGGAGGGGGGGGGGGGGGGGGAGAGGAGGGAGGGGGGGGGGGGGGGGGAGAGGAGGGAGGGGGGGGGGGGGGGGGAGAGGAGGGAGGGGGGGGGGGGGGGGGATGGCATGGGATGGCGTGGGGTGGGATGGAATGAGATGGGACAGAATGGGATGGGATGGGATGGGATGGGATGGGGGGGGATGGGATGGCATGGGGTGGGATGGCATGGCATGGCATGGCATGGCAGCTCCTCAAAGCCAACAACAATACCTGTGATGGGAAAGCTCCCAGCCTGGGCCATCCTTGACCCCGCGCTCCTGAAGCCTCGAGCAGGAGCCAATCTCGTTCCAGTGTCTTTCCTGGCGCTCCTCCAGGTTCCCCTGCTTCTGGCACTCCTGCTTTTCTTCTGCCCCTTCATATCCCCCATCCAGAATGGAAAACAAGGATGAAAAGGAAATATTAGCGTGGCAGGACAAAAGAATGACTGGAGCTTTATTATACTAGAGATCTGGGGCAATGATTTCAAAGGATTTCAGTTTATTTGCTCTTCTCTCTTAATTGGAAGTTTCTTTGCTGTTTTTTAAGGTAAGTGATTGTACATATGAGACTAGATTTATTTTGTACTTTATTTGTGAGAAGTCTAACTGGGGAAAATGGCCAATGACTACAGTAAAAGTTCAGTAAAACACAAAAATGTCACTGACACCACTATACAGTCCAACAAATTACAGGTCATGGCAACTTATTTACATCTTGTACTTGGTTCATGAACAGTTCTCTGTATTTCACTCAGGAAATGGACAAAAAAAAGTGGTGTTGTTGCTGGTTATTTTTTCTCCTCTGGAGTAGATTTATAATATATGTGTCAGAACTAATCGAGAAATGTTTGTTAAGAAAGAAAATGAAAAAAAAACCCAAAACCAAACAAACAGGAAAGAGCCCAACAAACAAACAAACAAAACCTAAACCCAAACAAGTCCAATTCTTACCCTGGATCTCCCTTTTTAGATCTGTTCTTGCTTCTTAACTCTTCCATTCCATCACCGAAGTCAATGCACACCTTCCTTTTGCAAATGAATCGAAACCCTTAATTCCATGGGACAGAAACTTTAAACAGCAGTGCAAGCCTCGGAGAACAGAACCGACGTTGTTTCCAGCCACTCTCAGGCCAGATTGCGAAGCCCGAGCACCCCGATTTCCAGCTGTGCGAACAACCTGAGCTGAACACGGATGTGAACCCCTGCACTTACTGGGAAACAAATGGTTAAGATTCCAGCACTCAGACTGGTAACAACAAACACAAACCTCAAAACCAGAAGCTCTGTTTAAAAAAAGTGCCCCCAAACTTTTCTGTATTGCTTTTCCACAAGAAAAACAAAGCTCTTTTGTGACTCCTCAATGTTTTAGCTGATCTGTTACACAAAACCTCATGCTAACCCTGGTAAGCATATTTTCGTGTACATACATGCAAGAAAGAGCAAAACCGAAACAGCAAGGGTTTAAAAGTTAACAATAGATTTATTGAATCCTTGGTTACATACATAAAGTTTTTGAAATACATGCTTAATGTAAGATTGTCTTTACATTTGAAATCAGACTCCCTTTAGAATTCCGAAATCCAGTTTAAGACATCACCACGATCTGGCTTAGAGCATCCAGAGTTGGGCATCCAAAAATTGAGGCAAAAGAATTTTACCACGCACTTCTGAACTCCTTGTCCAAACTGATTACATTAAAAGGCATCAACAGACAACGTCAGAGATGAGGTGTACCTGCACCATCCCTAACACTCGCACTCCTCTACTGCCTGGCCCAGTCAAGACTGGTCTTGCTGTCCTGGGCATCCACGCAGCACCAGAGACTCCGGCAAGCAAAGCTCAGCCCAGGGCGGGCAGTGGGGGCGATGGGACGTCCTTTGGCTTCACTGCAGGTCTGCGGGACAGTCCACGTGTTCTGCTCAGTTCAGCTTCCCATGTCTATGACTACTGTGGACGGGACGAAGTTGCTTTAAATAAGGAGCGTTTTTAAAAGTCACAATAATTAATCACCTTAATCTCCAAGCTACGAAAGCTTGAACATAACATTTGGGCTTAGAAAATTTCTGAAGCCACAATCACCTACCATTGTAGCAACAAAATGATTTAAAAACAGTAATTTGGTCATATTCTGAAACAATATACCACTGGCTGAACTTGTGGCATGTCAGCCCCCTCCCAAGACTCAAGTAAGATTTAAATTCCATTCTCTTCTATTCTTTTCCAGTATCTCAGATCAACAGATATGTTGTTATTCTCTGTTCCTAGCTGATTTTTAAGCACTGGATATCTTGGTGTTATCTCTCAGAACCTGTTAATGACATTTCCAAACCCTAACAACAGGAAGCTAAACGAAGTAACGGATACTATCACAGCTGGAACGGGAGCAGAGGATCTCCAGCCGCAGGGGAACGCTGGACACACGGCCCTCGCAAATCACAGTGTGGTTGCAAAGAAGCCTGTCTGAAGTTTCTCATGTTGGGCTGCTAAACACTACTGAATTCCTATTCAATCAAATACAGTTAGCGAGTGCTGAAATGTCTTATCCTGGGGTTCCTGTGAGTGCCGGTCACAGCAGCGCATTGGGCAGACGCTGCCCAACTGCACGCCAGAGACGAACAACGCTAAACCTCTTAATTGGGGGAAAATTGTCCTTGTGTCTGTGTGATGTTCCCTACTCAGGACCAGGAACACCACTATTGCTCTCACAGCCATCGGGGGGACGCAAGGAAGAGTTTTTCATTAAAAGCACACTTGACCCCTGCACAAGGGTCACTTAGAAAACGAAGGATCCGAAGGAAGTCGAACAGTAAAAACATTTATGAATGTAGGATGAAATGAAGAAAAAAAAAATTAAAAAGAAAACCAAAACAAATACAGAACCTTTAAACCTTTTTTTTTAGGCCTTTGTTTTAGTGTGTCATCTGAAAAACAACTTGAATCACAGGATTGTTCCCAGTGACAAGCTTTGACATGGATTGACATAACTGGGAGAAAGACCATTGCCTGTGGTAGTCAGCGATGCCACCTCCCTGAACACGTGGACTTTCTCGGGGTTTTCTTCCAAGCGCAGCCACGATGGCACTGCCTGCTCAGAGAGAACCCACGTGGCCAAAGCACAACCAAAAGCACAAATCCAACGTCTCTGCTGCCCTAACCTCTATAGAGTCCCCAAACTGCTGCTATTTCAACAACAGGACAGGGACCCTTCGCTCACGACAATAACTAAATGCAACCCTCTTACGGGCTGCCCATGAACGGGCAGACACCCAGCTCGTCACATTCCCCTGGTGACAAGAATTCCCAGCGCTCCGACAGCTCCGGCGCCGACATCTCGGGGGTCCTGCCCGTCCCCCCACACCCGGACCCCCACTGCTGGCCAGACAGGCTGCAAAGCAGCACGTTTACCCCAGCTCCTCCTGTTTCAACCATGTATTTATACAGCATTGCCATTGAGAAGTAGCAGTTGAGGAAAGCAAACACTGAATTCTATCAAGAATCTCCTGTGGTGCAAATAGAGACCACCGGGAGTAGCCGGGGAGAGCCATTCAAACTGCCCTGTGGAGCAGGAAAACACGTTTCTTTCGTTTGCGTTACTTCCAAAACAATAATGGAAAATTATGCCCATGCCTTTTCCTTCCCTGCTTCCCCTCCACAGACCAGGAGTGAATTAAGAACGCTTTATAACAACACAACCTCTGCTAAGACCTGATTACAATTATTTCATTCATAAATAGCTTGCGTAGGAATGCCGATCTCCTGCTTTAAGCAGACTTCAACATCGATTCAAAAGGATAAAACACGGGCCGTGTGGTTGCTCATAATGGCAAGGCTGCCTTAGATAATGAAAAACCCTCATCCCCTCCCCCCCTCACAAAAAGAACCCAAAACAAAGCTGCAAGCGTTAAAAGGAAAGAAAACCCAACCGTCCCTGTTTAGGAAATGGGCAATTCAAGCAGGAGCTGCCAGTGATGTAATTCCATTTACACGCTGCCTGAGTCACAGGTTCCTGAGGAAGTGGTAACACCTACAGAATTACTGTACCAAAGTCAGACTTTGAAGCATGAAACGAAAATAAAGACACTTAAAGACAAAGCAAAACCCCCAAGCAAAATCATACCTCCGTTAGAGATTTTTCTGTCTCTTACACTAATTCGAAAGTTTATCACTAGAAATTAATTTGTTTGTTCATCCACGTCCCCCCCTTGGCAGCGAGGCACCGAGCACTGGGGGTGAGGAGGAGGGAAAAGAGAGAGGGTGGGAGGGGGGAAAGCCACCAAATTACCAGCTGCCAAAAACCCGAGTTCAAATGCATTCGGAGTGGGCCAGACCTGGAACCCCCCCAGCCCTCGCCTCATTCCAAGCCTGTTGACGTGCCATGGAACCAATTTCAGCAGCATTTCTTCACAGCATTTGCACTTTTAGAAAGCAAAACGACTGCAGAAATGAGATGCCTGCTCACAGTTTGGATGTCCCTGTGCTGCCTCGCAGGGTGCACGCGTTGGACCAGACCTGGAGGAAACCACTAGCGGCCTCCACCAGCAGAACGGAACCTTATTCACGTACTGCATCATAGTATTTCGCTAGCAAATCAAACGATGAATCATTCTGCCGAGATCTTACAAAAATCGCACGTCCTGGTGCCAAAAAGTAAACCAAAGTTACACACAAGCCTAAATTTTGGATGCTCAAAGATGACTGAAGCAGCAATGCATAGTCAAAGGATGTAAGAACAGAAAGTAACCGTATGGGAAAGGAGAGAAGCTACAAAGAATATTTTTTTAAAATTGTGCTTTTGACTTGCAGCAGTGCAACACTATACGTACACTTCTGTCTTTTCCTGTTAGCTTACTAAAATCTTTCGTTAAGAAGTAATTTGAAATTCTTAGCATTTAAAATGAAATGCACGTGTGCATGTAACCTTCAGTTCCAGAGGCAGAGCCCATTGTACTTTCTATCAATGTCCTATATAAACACCTATTCAAAGAACAGGAGGAAACAGGCATTTAGGCTGCTACAGTAGATGGAAAGTGTGTGCTCCGTGCCAGCCAGGAAACATAACACGTTTGTTTTCAGAACTCCTGACTGCCCCTTTTTATCCCCAAGCCCACGAAAGCGTCTGTAAGAAGCCCCAATGGCAGGGGAGTACTGGCCCAATTAGGCAGAAAGAAATCATGCGATTCCATCTGCAAATTCAGACAAACAGCTGCGGGTTCTGAGAATCTTTTCAGAGAATGTCCTAAACAATTCCACCGGCTCTGAAAAAATGCTATGGTTCTGTTGCAACAGGCACGTAGTATTGTCAGCTATTAGGGCAGCAATTAGAACTTGAGATTATAGCTGGTTGGAGTACTCATCTGCATCCTTATCCTAGGGCGAGATCATTTGAACTGGGAAATCAGGTGAAAGAACTGCTGCCCTAAGATACAGGATGTTTTAAGGTACTTAACACCACTGCTATTGAAGTTTATTGCTATTAATTCTTTTGGGAGTAGGTTCGGTTTCCCTTCCGCACTACCAGGGTGCTCCCTGGCCAGGTTAAATAATCCTCAAGTGACTCACTCCAAAGTCTTCACTAAAGCCTGGACAAAACACCCCCCATTGCCTGGTGGAAGAATATGGACTGCTGCATTTCAGCTACTGCTCTTTAGAGAAAAGCGGCTACAAATTAACCCCAGCCACAGCCTATTTTGGTTAACACTACATGACTTCAAACAAAAGTCAACAATACTTCAACAAACAATGGGTCAGAGCAACAGACCAGTTTCTTTGACCTGGGACAACTAGGAAGGAAACACATAGATACTATTTGCCAAGTACATATATCCAATTTCCACACATTTTCCAGTTGAGGAATTAAATAAAAGCCTAAGAAAAAAACAAACCTGGGAGTGTTAAGCTCTTTGTGACAACCTTGGAGAAGTGCTACCACAAAGCAAGGAGTCCTGTGGTCTGTCCTGCCGTCAATCATTGCTCACTACGAAGAGTCACCATTGTCCGTGGCACCAAACAAAGGGGATCAATACTAGTAAAATGAGACTGAAAACATTGTTAACAAATCGTTAGGGTTTTTTAGTTCAAAACCTGTCCGGTGCTGCACAAATAAGAAAACAAACTTCTAAAAAATGATTGCACTGGATAGCTGAAATGATAACAGACAGGGAAAATCTGCATGAATGTGACACCTAAAGCATGACCTGTGTGGTGGCCCAGGATGGTTAAACACCGTTGGGGTTCTGGAGAAGGTCCAGGCAGCTGCAAGGGAAAGAGCTGGAGCTGAAACGGGACAGGTAGGTGGGTTTTTCATAGGTTAGGAATTCACACCCTGCCAGACTGGGACCGTCCAAAGTCCTTCCAGTGCGGTATTTCTGTCTTTTTACTACAGCTAATCCAGGTGCTCTAAAAGAGAAAAGGTGCACAACGCGCTCTTGAAGGAAAGTTTCATTTTGGCAGGATATGCATGAGCACAACAGCTGCACTGAAAATTAAAAAAAACCCAACAACAGTAGGAAAAAAGGAAAGCAATTAATGAAGCCACATCAAAAGATTTAGGGAAAAAAATGGTAGCAGGCTCAGGACATCTTCCGGACTGTGTTTCTTAGGAAGTCTGCTAAAGTTTACCGTGTTGCCAATATTTCTTTAATGGCTGTCTTTGGACCATAAATACTTATTTGTTTCTAAGGAAAATATTGAATTATTATCATTTTTTAAAAAATCTAAAACACATGAGGTATAAAAACTTCGAAAAGTATCAAGGAAAAATCCCACCATGTTGCTATTCACACTTTCTTCGGCTTCCGTGTACTCTTAACGCAGAGTTACGCCCAGCAAACCTGAGTCACCGGAGCGCAGTTTGCGCTGCCAGGGAAGCGGCAGAAGGACAAGAAAGGTTGACTACGTGCTGGCTGGCAACATATTTATTTCTGAAAGAATGTGAGCTATCCTTCCTATTGCCTTAAGAATAAAGAGTTAGGGCTCTCCTTGAACTCTTAAGACACGGCTATACTCTGAAGAGAAACTACATAAAAACATCCACACAGATTCTCTCGTGGGTCTCAATGAAGTTGTAAGAACCAGGCAGAGCTGTTCCCGATCCGCAGCCCAGCAGCTGCTCTCAGCAGCTCAGTGATCTTCTCCCACATCACCACATTCACGGGAATCACCAATGTCAATCCAGTCACATCTCAGCAATCTCACTGGGTTTATGATTTTATGATTTAAAAAAGAGAAAGAAAACTCAAAGGAATACGGGGAACCGGGTGAACTCCTCAGCCAGCGGCGGCCTTGGCAGTGCCAGGGTTATGGTTGGACTCAATGACCTTAAGGATCTTTTCTAGCCCACATGATTCCATGATTCTACTAGCAGTTCCAATTAGACCAATGAACATACACTTAGAAGGAATTTGCTCAGTAAAAAGGGAGAAACAAGTGCTATATGATTCTACCATGAAAAGTTCAGAAATACATCTAATGCATTTCAGTAATTTTAAAATAAAACGCTTTTATATGCAAAAATTACTCATTTTTGTTAATATTTATGTTGCATATATTTAAGGTGAGCAGCTAAATATAAATAGAATTAGAAAGAACATTATCCAGGAGGTGGAATAAGAATACCAGAGATGACAAAAATGAAATTTTAGTTTATGTCACCAGACTTCTCTGAGGACACAAAACCAAACAGAACACAGGGAAGGGAAAAGTATTTTTCCAGGCTTATGCTCAATGATTTTAAGGGGTGGAGCAATCACTACGGTTATCTTTGATGTGTCACAATAACTATTGTGCTGTTGACTTCTACTGAGGCAGAATCTTACTTTAGTTCTCAGGAGTCTGCAGCTTCCTAGGAATAGAAATCCTACAGTTCCATTCCTTGGTGATTTTCTCTACCAACCTGCCTGGGCCATCATGAATCTTTCTTCATGGATCTAGGTCTAATTTTCAAATTCGTGCCCTTTCTTGCTTATAGAGCCCAATGTTGAAGGCTTAAGACTCAAACTAGCCCATACTCCGTGGAATAGATCCTCATGTGGGCTGAAACACCTACTGGTGGCTCTAATGGTGCTAAGACAATTTAATGTGATCTGAAGGGCATGCCTGAAGCAGCAGGACAGAGGTGAAGAGGATGCTAACAGCAGCTTGTGAAGGCTGTTCATGCTCTTCCCAACACATTTGGTCCGTCCCTGAAAAGCCAGGGTAGCTGTTGGGTTCCACAACGAATGTACGAGTTTGGGATCTTCCCTGATGCCCAGGAGGTCATGGCAGCAGAAATAAAATTTAAATCCTACCTCCTTCATGAAGAAAGGCCAAAGTTTAGCTTCTTCCATTAAACAGCAACAACTAGAACCAAGGACCGTGCCAAAATCCTGCCATTAAGTACACACAAGCCAGTACATAAGTGTGCTTATCTGTGAGCAGTATTTGAATGTGCATTCATTCAGCTGAATGAATTCTCACGATTTCTCACTTAGTAAATGCCTAGAAATTGAGTAAATGCCTAGAAATTGAGTAAAAGTGAAATAAGACCAATTCTGGTCCACAAGGAGAAAGAAAGCAAAATTATAGTTAGACAACGGAAGTTATTCCAAGTCAAACTGAAGTGTTTCTGAACATCAGAGACATCTGGGAAGCATATGTACAGGAAACAGCTCGGCCTGGGAGAGCTGTACGTTACTGAAATTACAGAGGTAAGGAAACATTATATTAACCCTGAGTTTCGAACCTTTCTGTCTCGTATACTTCTGCAGTCAAAAAGATGCTTTCAATGTGAAGCTACAATGTAACTTTAACAGGATAAGCAGAGCTTCAGATATTTAAAATAATTGCTAATACTGATCAGATTTCAGAAAGATGTCTAGTTTACGAGTTTTACATGATCAAAAACTGCAAAGATACTTTTACGCTCCATGGTCAGCAACTCCCAAAGACAGAAATGCAGATCCCACCCTGTAAACTCCCCTGGTACTGCTCCATGGTTCTGGATGGACTACAGCATGGCAGAAAATCAAAGTCATTTGAGCCCATAACTAATTACGTACATTAACGAACTGCTTTACAATGGACCTGGCAAGTTATCAGTCCTATTGTTCATTACCTGACCACCAAACGATCAGTTCCCTATGATTACTAGTCTATTAAAAGATACATTTGATTCATATATATTTTATATTACAATGAAGTTAGCTAAATGAGGCTACTTAAGAAATCATTTAAATATAATGAATATGACAGTTAAAATAAATAGAAATAATAGCTATTTTAGATGCTTGATGCAAACCTCAGCATGTTCCAATAAATCTTCTTTTATGATCAGAATACGGGAGTTGCAGATATCCTTGCTTTTAGGCAAATTTGACCTGACAGAACATCTTCTTACGTGGCATAAGAGAGAAGCTGTGAAATTATCTCCACCAAATATTCAGAGCTTATGTTAAGGAAGGAACTAAAACAACTGGATTGACCAAATAATTTTCATAATATACAGAGGAAATAAAGACTGCTTGTCAGGTAAAGTTATTTGCATTGTTTCTGAATAAGTCCATAATCCCCACAGTGTAGAGCCATAGAAGAGATTTCAAATATACTTCTAAAACCCACCCCAAGATAAAAAACAATAGATTCACTCTCGATTTTGTAGCAATGCACTTTGATATTTTACAAATCCTTTCTTCTCAAGTTATCTTATAAACTCAGCCATAATCTCTGAAGCCATTCCTGAAGCTGCCAAAATTGAAAAACTTAAAATCCAACCAAAATGAACATCAGAATTGCTCTTTTTTAACACCTGTAAAGTGCTGCATGACAGCAACCAAGAATAGCAAAGTCAGAGAACCAGTTTCTTATTTCAGTTCAGTGTTTCTCTACAAGTTTTGACCGAATCAATGATCCACCTCCCTAAAATTTTTACTATAGAACAGAGACCTCTCTAAACTTCAGAGGAGCCCAATCATGGTACCAATGCATTTTGGTCTTTCCTGTGTAAAACTAAGTCAAACCACATTTTTTCCATAGCATGAAATGATGAAATCTTTACAGGGAACAACATCTCCATTGACACGGGCAAGAATAAAAAATTGTAACTACAAATCTGTGCTTTGACAGAGCAAGCAATGTGGTGTCAGCAGTAGGTGTAGGTTCTCACCTACTGCTCCTCTTTAATAGTGCAGTTTAACTTCTAATAGCAGAATATTCTTAATCTTACCAATATATTGCAAATAAAGAGGCATAAATCTCAAAGAGATGAAAAAAAAGGCAATTAGACATGCTGCTTGGACATGTCCATTGACAAGCAAAATAAAAACTGGGACAAATAAATCACCAAAGTTTACTTAAGCAGCACATTTTATATGTAAGCCATATTTAGAAGCAAAGAAAAGGTTTAAACGCAACCACATTGCTTTAGTTATTTACATACTAAAAATGAAAATGTGGAGAGTTAGATCCATAACAGACTGCTTTTAAGGTGAAGTTATGAATGTCAAAATGTGGATGATATTTGCTTGTATCTGTAGCAGTCAGAGTAAGCAATCATTAACTTGTCAAAGAAGAGATGAAAGGCAGCACTGCAGTGCAGAGCAGGTCATCTTCCACCTTCTTCTGCTCCTTTTCAGACTGTTTCGTCATCGCTCATGTCCCAGATCTGCAGCAAAAAAGGAAGTATCATTTCAGTTTATGCAGTTCAAATATGCCTTTACTATACCTTTACTATTTAAAAGGAAGAACAAATAACATTTATGGACTCTTGACTAGCACCAATGGAATGTTACATGGAATTCAGTATTTTTCTCTTCTGTTAAGAACCTACACACCACTCATTATTTGTAATTTTGGGGTTATTTTCAGCATTTCTTCCTTTGGTTGTTTGCTATTTATTATCATTTACAGTAAACCATCGACCAAAACCCAGCTCTTTTGTTTTGGTCTGCTGACTCATTGGCACATACTTAATGTGGACAACAATTTGTAATAAATAGCACTTCACTAAACACTGCAGAAAATTTTCAAGACAATCATAAAGAATTAATTGTTCTCCAAGACTTCAACTCATGCTCAAATATTAGTTCTCATAAATAGCAGCATAAAGCTGGAAAGTTACATGAAAATATGTACTTGCCTATTGTTTAAAGACATTTTAAAACCACACAGATTTGTTCTGCAGTACAATACTTTGCTATTTGCTCATGTTCAATAAGCATTTGTAGACTGGGCAAAATGTTGGTGTTTTCAGAGGACACTGAGTAACCTGGTATCAGTGTGAACACACTAAGGTAAGGGTCACAAATTCACACCAGCTACCAGGGAGCAGAACGCACGATCCGAGGAAAAACACAGGGACTTGCCAGCACCGCTATTTAGTGGGGAACAGGGAGAGAATGTATTCTGAATAAGGGCTACAAGCTTTTTCTTCCAGAGAAATGTAGGTGCTCTTAAAAGGCTTTTAATTATTTTTTTAGAGGTTTAGCTCCTCTTTCCATTTAGCAGGGCTTGCAGTGGCTTGGGATCAGGACTAACAAGGGTACGCAGCTTTGAGTTGGATTTAATAACATAATCATATCAATTTTATAATATATAAAACTTCATATCTGACTTTGAGGGCTTCAAACTCGCCTAAATTAGCAGCAACACTGCTGGAGTACCATGACAAAATACCATTTCTCTGGCATACAGCACTCAAAGCTGAAAGTCCCTTGCTGCAAATGACCTGAGGAAAAAGGAGCAACGTCAGCCCTTTATCGCTGTGCACAACGAAATTCAGTTCGTTTGTTCCAAAGCATAATTTGTGTGTTGGCATAAAGCGCCCCACTAAGTTATTATCTCATTTTATATCCTGACCACTAAAGTATATCTATGCAAGGAAATACAGAGCGCCAACAGTTATTTGGACTATAAGTTCTTCAGGGCACAATGTGCCACGGACACGGTGTCTGGTGCAGCGGGGCTGTGTTCACACCGGCACTAACACACCTGCGTTAGCATTAGACAATGACAAAATACAAACTACCCCATTTCTGGACAGGCAACAATGAATATTGACCTATAGCTTTAATAATTCCCTTCAAGACAAAACGAAGTATTTCTGGAATCTGAAAATATTCTGAAAAAAGCTCTTCAGAGCCAACCTTGGGAAACATATAAACTCAAACGTTTCTATGCAGTGCTACAAGCTGTGCAAAATGAAAAAACTCTGAATGGCAAGACTTTCTCAATTCCTAGAAGCGTTGCAAAATGGTGGTGTAAATCCTTATGGAAAATACTAGAGGAACAGTTTGTTTACAAAAGGAAAAAAGAGTTTTCATCCTGCCCTAGATGAGCAGCTTGGAGCTTGCCAAGGCAAACACAAATGTCCAGCTCACCAGTCAGGGTCAAGGATGTGGAAAATAAATACAAAAAACAAAATCTTTAAATAGAGTTTATGGTATGATTCAAGCTGGCAAAAAGCAAGAAATCCAAAGTTCAGACGGACAGTCCATCTTTGTCTGGCCCACTCTCTCATTTTTGGAAACGAAGCCCATGGACTGTAACCCTCACAAACACACCTCTCCGTCAAAGCAGCACAAGAAACACTTTTCAAAATACACCATGAGGTGATTCAAAGGCAAAAGTGAACGAAGCTGCCCGACAGCCCTAAAAAAGTCGTGTTTATCTCCCAACCAGCCCCATGGGAGCGCAGTTGGCTGCTCTGCTCTCTTGCTCGGACCCCGGCGGACGCGGACACGGATTCGGGGTTTTGTACAGAGCCCCAGCCACACCAGTGATGCTGTGAGATGAAAATCCTGCCGTCCAGGAATCAACTGGGCCACGATTCCTGCAAAGCTCGGAGCTCTGTGCTCTCCGCGTCCCACGTGCGAGGCTTGCGCTGGGGCTCAGAGCTATTTAACCACTGTGCAAACATCCCAGATTGATGAGAATCCTTTTTAAAGGTTTGAAAGGTACTCTACGATTTTACTTCCAGGAGAACAGAGTGTTTTATAAGACAGTTTACACTTCACCTAACTGTCAGGGCAGTCACAACCTTAGTATTGTGTGTGGGCTCTTACTAAGGTTTATAAAGAACAAAGTAGTAGTACCCTAATGAGTGACATGCAGAGGGGAGAGGAAAACACGAAACAAAGGCAAAAATTCAATACAAAAGTTAACAATTGCATGTTAACCTAAGGAAAACAAGCTACGCAATACTGTGGAAAAAAAGTTGTGTTAAATGTTGATATTCATACCTAAATTATAATACATGATAGGCTCTTATTTAAAGGCAATACACCTTTCCACAAAAAGACATTTAAACTACATATGGCCGTGTGACTACGGAAGCTCTGGTTATTACTTTAAAAGAGTGAAACTTCTAAGAATAGAAATGATGAAATACAGAAAGCCATGAAAGAAAAAGTCTAAACCGTCACACCAAGAATCTGACATCCAGACCAAGCTGTGAGTTTGGACTTTTGTTTTCGCTCCTCACCTGGCTGAGTCCAACCCCAGCACAGCCATGGGCAATGCAGGAGAGCTCACAACACAGGGAGAGAAACCGGCTGTCTCAACCGACCCAGAACAGACAAGACCTGGACAGATCACCTGAGTGCACCTGTTTCTTCAAACACTGCCTTTATAGTCAAACTTCTTTGTAGAGGTTCTTAAATTTCAGACGCAAATCATGTCTGTTCAGGATAAGAGAAGAATTCCTGCACTTGTTCTCTTGAAACGACAAGGATCATTTTCTTGCATAAAAGGAAGAATGGGAAAAAACAACCCCACCCTGTGAATTAACTCAACTGTTCACAAGTTCCCAGTGACTGATTTTACACAGTTCCAGATTGCATGTTCAAGAACTCCTGCTGAAAAGAGAGTTTTGCATTTCCTTCATACTGTGCAGAACCTGGAATTCAACTTCCATGATAATGGTTCCAAAATTGGTGTTCACTTACTGAAGCAGGTCATGGCTTTGCATCTCAGAATTAAGGGGTGTAATTCAAATAGATAACTACCATTTATGTTATAAATAACTTGCAAGAATATAAATGTACCCTCAGGGGATTCTGAAGTTTCTTGCCAGCATGGATCTAGCAGGATTTGCCACAAAAACGGCTGCGTCATTACGAGAGACAAACCAAACAAACAACCCCCGCAAATACTATTTTCCACACGCAACTGAGATAAATTTACATACACATGCACCAAACCCCTCTGCTTAGAAAAACCTGGAATAGTTATACTACGCAAGCCACACTATTTACTGTGTTATAAATGCTCCAAATACAGCGAAAAGAATAAAATTCTACAGGCTGGGCTGAAAATGAGAGGTCGCAAACATCAACCAGCACAGCTGAGCATCACCTGGGAACGTACAGCTTCCCACATCAGTTAAGGTTTATCATATCTGTGTCTTTGATTTAGAAATGCACACTTACTCAGGAAACAGAACCAAATTAAAAAAAAAAAATATTGAAGCATATGTTTAACTTTAAAGCAACTAACTTATTTTACAGCTATAAAATGTTAGCTTCTTGCTAGATACTAAGTTAATGATGTTTTTGTTCTGTGCTTTCCCAGAAAGACAATATACCAGAACGTTTGGCAGCCTAAATTACTTTACAAAATGTGTTTGTATGTGTCTAAATATACTTGTCCTAGGAATGAACTAGACACAGCGGCTGCATTAACGTGCTGGTGTGACTGGATCAGTATTCTTGGCCCACCGGCTGTATCTTTCAGGAATGGCAACAGAAATGAAACTGCAACTTGAAATTCATTAAATGCCTGCAAGTTCTAACATGCAACGTTTTCAGGCTTCACAGTATAGACTGAGGGATAATTATAAAGTTGAGTACCCTCCTTTCATCTCGGATACCCGATGCACACTGAGCACTGCCCTTCATCTTACTGAAACCAGAAACACTTCAAGCATTTTGCATTATCAACGGTTTCTTCCCCATCCCCCTTTCTCACATGAAAAAGAGCCATAAATGAACAACCAACATGAGCAGCACTGTACACCGATGGAAGCATTTAGCTTTGTGCAGAATTTATCGAGGCGCATGTCTGAGCCCGCACAGGGTAAGAGGATTCAATCCCTCCACTGCTCCTCCAGCGCTCGGCAGGGACGGATTTTCTTTGCTGTCTCAGAAACACCCACTGACATGCACTGAAACAAGGACCCGCTCCCCCTGCTCGGCTACACCTGGTTCTAGTTCTGCAGCAGCCTTCACAGCCTTTCCTGTCTGAATGGTTAACTATCTTCCAACAAAATTGAAGTCCATCAACTTCATACTTTTTTTCAGTGACGGTGTCCCTGGCTGATGCTATTTTCCCTTTATAGCCTCTCCAAAATTCTGTATTTTCAGCCCATAACCACAGCTTCAAAGGTCAAGGTCATGAGACATTTCCTTTTTGATCTCAACCAACAGCAACCATTATTCTTCATGTTCCTCTCGCACACAGTTCTCTCAAATACACATAAAATACTTCTCACAAAGGGCCTCAATTTTCATACAAAATGCAAACACTGTCCCTCTCAAAATCCCCCATTTCTTTCCATCTTGCCAGCTCATATGCTTGAAACCAGAGCATTTTCTAAATAATCTTGTAGAAGTGGCATCTGAATATACCACATAATTTGGAAGATATATTTAAGAACAAAACAGAAAAAGGCAAGTACACGGTACAGAAGTAATTCATTTACAGCGTAAAGTTTTAGCTAGAAAGCCTTTTTAGGATCCTCTAATAATACGTTCCAAACAAATAGTAGCATTGGACAGTAATTAGTCCCTTCTGTTTTTATAGCTGTTTTCCTAGGAATTCATCAGATTATTATCTGAAAACATCCATAACAAAGATTTTTGGTTTTTACATGGCTAGCAATTTATGAAACAATGCAATAAGAGTAACTAAAAAACTGCATAACAGGGTTTTCTTGGTATAAGAACGCCTCAGACACATTTCCTTTCATTGTTTCTTGTTTTACAAGGAGAACAAACAAAGCACAGAAGCAAGCAAATACAAACCCAGCTTCTCTCCCCCTCCGAAAGCGCTTTGGAGCTGAAAAGGCCATTTTTTCAGGGCACAACACTTGAGTTGCAGCAATGACGTGTAGTCAAGAGCATAGTTTCTACTATTAGGTCTTTTCCTCAGGCTCTTAAAAACTGAGAACAAACAAGTGGGAAAAGAACCAAGCAACCACCCCCCCCGCCCAGCAGGTTTGATGATCGCCTCTATCCTCTTTTGTGGGGGATTTTAAACTTCATTTTACTACCACCAGAAGGCAACTATCCAAACAGAACGTGTGTTTGAATGAAGCCACAACTAGTGTAAATACCACCATAGTAACGATTAGATCTGAAGCTAAACCTTTGACTGAAATGAAAACATTAGAGTAGATAAAAGTGTACATTCAAATTCTTCTATCATCTTCCTCTTTTGATGTGTCTAGATTTTACATTACAAATAAAAATACGTGTAATTCTATACGAATTACATTTCTAAATCCTGCAAAAAATTCACAACGTAGATGAAACACACATTTACCTTCAAGGGTTTCACAGCCTTGCACAGGAAACCTTGATCATATACACAAATGGATTTCTCAGAATAATTATCACCACTTATACATCTTAGTCTATGCCATTCCAGCTACACAGACTATTTGTTTTGTTGTATATCAATAGCTTGCCATGTTTTGCTACATCTTATTAATTCACATACTTGCTGCCTAAGACCTGTAAATCAGCCTTCAGGTCATACAGAACCAAACATTCGATAGTTACCGATTTAAAAAGAGCAGCGGTTCAGCTGTGCAAGCTGCTCAGTTGAATTTCAGGAATAAATTCAAACCAATAAAGAGATGATAACACACGACACTGAGGGTACAGCCTGACGAACCCCTGGAAATGAGGTTGTCCGTTCCTATCAGAGTCAATGAGCTGAGCCTGCTCAGGGTCTTGTCCGCCTGAGTTTTCAAGAGTTCTGAAACTTCAGAGCCTTTTTAAGAATCCTGCTCCAGTGTTTGACTTGACCTCCAAGCATAAGACTAAATCATGGCTTGAAACAAGGATCTTCTTTGTCGGATTAGCCCATACCCATCACACTTCCATTGATATGCCCTGGAAAAAATATCTCACTCTTATTTAAAAACAAACCAACAAACCCGACTTTTACAAGTGAAAAAAGAGGCCCACAGAAATCCTTGAAATTGTATTGACTGATTGAAAGGCACAGACCATTTTCAGATTTGACAAAGAATTCCATCACAATAAAAAGTATTACTGGAAGATCACCTAACTCAGAAAGTTTGATTGCGGGGCAGCAGATATAGTCAGTATGTTTTCAAAACGGGAGTATAAACCAATGCTGTTAAATGAATTTTCCATAAAATTAATCTGAAAAGAAGCAACAGATGTCCTGCACTTTGAAAGCACAGCTTACTTCTTTGTGGCACTAAATTTACATTATCTTAAATATCCCGTTTCTTTCACTTCATCACCTCCTCCCACCAAAGAAAGACCTGGGATATATTTATGAGGTTGTTCACCGTAATTTTGATTTAATTCAAAATTAAAAAATTAAAAATTTAATTCAAAAGGAACACTTGTGCGCAATTCCCAGCAGTGATGTCGGGCCACAACAGCGCTAACTGAGATGGCAGCCCAGCAGGGGCTGCGCTCGTCCCCTTGTGCCACCAGGAGCAGGTGACAGTGGCGCTTCCACAACATGCTGAGAGTGACAACCTTTTCAGGCAATGTTAAAAACCAAGGACATACTAATTTATAAATATGTGAGATCATATTGCACTTCAAAAAACGTCTGGTTTGCAGCAGTGAATGATTCATTTTACGCAGTGTATAAAGCTCTTCAATTCCCTACAGAACTGACGACAAACAGAAAGGAATAGGTGATTATAAATATGGCATAGGGGAAAACTGACCACTTGGTATAAACCAAAACACAGAAGGTACTTTATAAATTATTGAAACATTAAGCTACCCTTTGCAATTCCTCTTTTTAAACTGAAAAAAAAATAATCTGAGGAGCACTCTCATAATGTTGATTTAAACATTCAGGTCTGAATTGGAGAAACAGAAGATCATCTTGAATAACTCCAGCATGGGTATCAGGCAGGCAAATAATTGCATCCAAAATAAACACCTTACAAGAACTATTCCAATCACCTCTTTACTTTGGCAACACACGACCCCACTCCCGAAATACGAATCTTGTTCTGTGTAAACTGGGGAACTTTTGCTTCCCGGCGCTCACTAACAACCCGCATTCTGGATTGCGGCTCCAGATATAACCAGCTCATTCTTATCTGTTCTGACTTAACACCAAACTTTCAATAACACTTTCGGGTCGATGGAATATTCCTACGTAGTGCCAGTGCTGCACTCAGTATTATGTCATGGAAAAGACTTAACGAACAAAACCAAAAAACAAACACGGCAAAAACATGAACACAAATGGTTTTCCTGGGAGTACTATTCTTCCAAATTGTCCTCACTGGCAGCTCAAAAAAGCGATATAAGTTTGTATTTTCTATAAAGCTGACCACATGTCTTCGATTAACCTTTCCAGTGCCTGCTACCTTATCACAAAATTTATTTAAAAGTTCTTACGTAATTCCAATATCTCTCTTCTAGTGTGACAGCAAATGAACTACCACTCTGTTGAAACTGTTCTTTCTCCTCATAACAATATTAAAAAAATTATTTCGTAACCAAGAACGGAGGTTTTGATTTCCTCCACATCAGAGATGGATGTTTTTCCCCCATTTTGTTTTTCATTACGGGTAACAGGAAATATTATCTAAGGAGCTAAATCAGAATCAGAGCCATATCATACCCAGGTTGTGGTCTATGACACTACAAAAATAACAACATTAGAGAAAAGGGGGTTCAAAAGATGTGAATGAAGTTTACTTTCTTCATAACTGTAATCGGGGAAGCATTAGCCAAGCACCAGTCATTTCTGCCTTTGAAATCCTCTCCGTTTTCCTCCTCTCAGTAATTCAAACCATCCTAAAATATTAGATTCTGACTTTCTTCGCGCAGCACATCAAGACAATTTAAAACCATGTCAGAACATTTTTAACATTGTCCTACTTGTCCAGAGGTCCCTGCTAAAGCCCATGTCACCTTCTGCCTTCGAGCTTCCTTGGCCACTCATCAGTTACCCATCAGTTACTCTGGTACGTACTAACTACTTACTAACTTATCAGTTAATCTGGGGCTTTCTCCCACACTGACCTATCCACAGGGGATAAATTCTCAACCAAAATTGTATGGTAACAAGTGAATTAACTTGTTCTTTGATATTCCTCAAAATGAAATCAATCCCATTCAGGAATCAAAGAAACAAGTGATAGGCTACAATAAAATTTTGCTGTTGATGTAGAATTGAGAGAACTTGAGAGCCTCCACGTTAAAGCAAAGTTCTGATGACAGCAAAACTGGTGTGGTCATGTATAAACATTGCTGGGTTTTCTTACTTTGTTTTCATATAAAGCAAAGCTTGGTGTTTTTTTTTTTTTGGCTGTGTAAGTACTGGGAATCAGAAGAACTAGAAAAATCCAACAACTTGGAAGAGTTTTATTTATGCAAAGACTAAGGTGTTCCTTGAAAAGTTAAAGTTCTCGAGTAAACTCTAAACTGAAGAGAACATGAACAGCTAAAATACTTTTGCACAAACTGAAAAACTCCTTTACCAGTAGGGAACAAGCTGGAACTCGCATGGGGCCCTGCAGGCACTGGCAAACATCTTAATTGTTGGGAGCAGACAAAGTCTGTTTAGTCATGTCTGCTGAAGTGGGAAGGAGATTACAACACATCTGCGCAGGCTGTTTCCACACGGGTCCATCACTTCTCAAAGCTCATTTTTAAACCACTTAACCCCTCCAGGGACACCATCCCACAGGCTGCCTGTACACCTGATGAGTGGACAAGTGATCTTTTAATAGAAGGTCACAACCGAAGGAACAACCTCCGAGTCCTTCTTGACATGCAGTGCCAACACATGCTCATGTCTGGGAGGGATTTTGTAAGAGTCTAAATACGCCTCAGTGAAATTTCCAAAAAAGCACAATCAAAGCTGCAGTGCCCTTTGAGGATAGCAATACCTCATTTAAAACACACAGGGAACCACAGCACAGCAAAGAGAATGGGCAGCAGCTCAAACTGGTAGATGAATTCAAATCGGTTTCTTCATTTCCAAAGGATGGGGTGGGTAACGCCGCATCCTTTCCAAGATATTCTAGCAAGGTTTTTAATCCCTGTTCCAAAATAGCCAAAAGCTATTCACCTACAGAACATATTGCATGACACAGAAACCTATTTAGAACCAGCATTGAGGTGGATCTCATGTACATGAACTATACGAGGAGTAAGTGCAGTTTTGTGCTCTATAAACACCCAAACATGGTTTTCCTGCTTTGCCAGTGGTATATCGATTTTCAACACACACCCTCTCCTTTTCCTATACTGCTTTACTGGAAGGAAAAGAGTTTTAAGGTGCATCTATAATTCACATTATATGTGAAGTGCCTGCTCTGCAGAGACCAGCTTCATGGTGACCTTTGCAATGTGGGTCAGTCTTGCCCCACAAGACGCTATTAAGGTTCAGACAACCAGCAAAATACGATACAAATCCATATACAAATTAGCACACAAATCTTATGGCATTTGGATCTGTCTGTCTCATCCAGGGTGTGGTGTGGCCCGCAGAGCCCATAGGTACGTTGGTCCTGTTGTGTACAGGAAGAGCCTGTGTGGAACCAGGAGGAAATGTTCCATTTGTATGGGAATACATACTCTTCCCTTCAGCTTGATTTTGCATTCTGGAGAATCTTCAGCCTTGCAGGTGAGAAAGATACAATATCAGGTGGCAGCATAAGTTATTTTTATGTATTTTAACAAATTCTGAATTAATATATACAAATAAATTTAATATATAGTTTAAACTTCTTTTAAATTCCAAACCTTCAGAACAGAAAACTATGTCTAGGCTTCATGTCCCATTAAATAACTGAGTAAGATTTGGTTTTCACAAGGAAAAAACCTCAAAAGATCAGGTTCAATCAAAGGAATGATATCTCTCCCTTGATGTCTCCAAACTGCAGTCAAGTTCTAATCTGGGGCAGTGATAACATCAGTGATATTAGCTTAGAAACAATTGCTGTTTGCTTTACTTAGGGCAGCCAATCAAAAAGGGATTTATCTCGACTAGTACTTTTCCCACACCAAGGAAAAATGAAATTCAGATGGAGACTGAGTACAAAACTGGGCAGACATATCACATTATTTGATTTACGGGAAATTTTTTAAAATTATGGAATTACTGTTAACAAGAAGTCAAAAAACAACAAATCATTCAAAAGACAGAACAAGTTCTAAGCTATTCCAATTTTAAAAGTTCATGCACAAAGATTAGAAGCACCATAAAAACTTATGGGAAATGATGCGGTGAGTCAAGATTTATTAAAAGACAATGGGGAATGGGATAATTATCGCATTTCTACACGCTCGTGAACTGGACTCGAATATTAGATGAGCAGGACAATGCAGCAAAGGTGATGTAGTTATGTACCTTGACTTGTATTGTACGGTATGCTTACACTATTAACAGTAATGTTTTGTTACTTTGGGAAAACGGTGGTGTCATCTTGATTTACAATCCACACCAGAAAGGCAAATTAGATGCATCTCAAGAAAGGGCAGCACCTGAACTGATGAAATCTAGCCACAATGAGACCAAAGAGCAAAATCATTTAGGTTGTCTGATTATTGCTGATGGCTCTATGAAAAATGAGTTAAAGGAGATTTATTAGAATTGTTTCATAGACACTGAGAGAAAAAAGGTGTTGACTGGAGTTCTAATAACACTACAGACTAGAAGCACTTTGCAGTAAAAGAAATGTCTCAGAAAGGTGACAGCAGTGATGAGAGTCCAAAAGAAGTTACATATAAAGTTAAATGATTTTTAAGATGAGCTGGAAGTTAGGTCACAAGATGTGTGGATGGGTGGACAACAAAAAGCTTATGGTGACTACCAATATAAAGGACAAAGAGGTGCTAGAATTTAAAAAAAAAAAAAAAAATAATCCTTAAGCCGAAACATAAGTAAGACAGTGCAGAAAGCAGACATGGTCTGCAGGGACAGTGCCACACGGGACTTAACAATACAGAAAACCCCAGAGATGAAAACACATTGAAAAGACATCAGCGGCACACAAAGATACACCCGAGAGAAAGCAGGAGCAGTATTGATGGTACTTTTGCCCGAAGCATTAGGTTTTTCTTTGGAAGTGTCCAAACAACGATCCAGCCCAACGTTCTTAATACATGTGAAATAAAAGAGATTTTTTTTTTCAGCTTTAGGAACCAGATGAAACAACATAGGTGAAACAACAGCTCTGCTCATAACCATCCTATTTTTTTCGGAAGGGTGGCAAGGGGCTGGTCACCCCAGCCAGCGTGGCCTCGGCTGCCGGAGCAGGGACAGAGCTGTCACCGTGAGCAGTGACTCGTGTTCCCAAGGGCTGCACAAAGGAAATTCCAGACTCCTCCGGAACCCAGGCCTTCCCAATCGCTTTGGCTGTTTTGGCCCTAGGCTGCATATTAGAAATGATAAAAGTAGTTCTTTCATACTCAAAGCAAGACAGTTCGATTGCCAGTGTCAACACGACCAAGCGCTGATGGCGATAGGAGTCGGGGGGCTGGGACTAGTTAATGCCAGACAAGTCGGAACAGAATTTTTCTCCCCAGTGGAAGCCTGGACTTATCCCACCATATTTTTTACCCTCTTTCGACCAGACTCAGAATTGTTGCTCTGGCAGTTAAGTACAAATCAAATTCTTTATAATTGTTCTCACAACATAAAGATGAAGAAATGTCCCTGGAGACAATTCTATGTCTTTGACATACATCCAATGCTTATTTCATAAGTGTTTTTAGAAAAAGTGAAAACAAACAACCAACAAAGAAACAAAGTAAAATAATTTCTTGAGGAAAAACCCAAATCTTACTCTTCATGCTGACCTACACCTATAAAGTGAGGAGATTTTTTTTCCTCCCACAAAGTCAGAGTGAATAAATGTTTAGTTTCAGCAGCAGAATGCTGGGCTTTGATAGCATATAAATTTGAATTAGGGACAGACAGACATACAACTGCAGGAGACTAGAGTGGCTCATCACAGTAACTAAGAATTTAAAAATTACACCCAAATAAGACCTTTCAAATATAATAATTAAAATCATGACCAACATGCGTCAAAGTGTTCACCAACAGTCAGAATGGAAAGTCTAAGCAGTAGCTTCTTTAATCTTGAAGAATTATTCCACTAGATAAGAAGAAATATTTATAATCTGAGACATTATAAGGTCTGTAGAGAGTGTGTTTCAGGAATTTGCAAAATTCAAAGGGAATTAATAAAACTGCAATGTCACTTTGAATTTTTAACTGTTTTGATTTGTGCTGTCATTTTTTTTTAATGAACAGAAAATGCTCTAAGGAATATTGTCAAAACATCCTCAAGAAAAATCCTGGTAAAATTCAACTTAAAATTTTATATTGTACATTTACATGATGTGCATATACTTACTGAATATGGCAGAAATTTTCTGTCATAGTAAAAACCCTCAACCAAGACTGTGAATGCAAAAACAACGAGGTAGCTTGATGATCCCTTTAAGATGCTACACAGTAAGCAGCAACTTTAAATTTTATTTTAGTTTATATACAGTAAGCTTTCACGTACTTTATTTATAAACTCTTTTTTGGCAATTTCAATTATTTCATTCCCTCCTTTTTTGGACATCTGTTTCTTCCCACATTTTGCCCCAAGGCGGATCAGCTGTCTTCACGGCTGAATGAAATTCCCTTCTCTGGCTCAAACGAAAACATCTTTTTGTTTGTTTGTTTAACTAGAAAGAAGCCAGCCATCAAAAAGCAGAAACCCTTACCTATAATCTGGGATGATAAGAACATTCTTCCCACAAAGACCTGTATACTCTGACTTTGAAATACAAGAAAATAAGCTTGTCTACCACAGGTTATTTAGTCTGTCTTAATTATCTCTACTAATATAAGGCTTTCTCCTAAACATTTTGTAACAAGAAAGTAACTACTGAAGTTTTGTCATGCAAATAGTTTTCAACTAACCATATGGAGGTTTCTGAAAAAACAGGAACGTCCTTAAATCCCGACTATGACTTCTTACAGTAAGATGGTACAACCCGAGATGCAGTAACCAGCTTTAAGTTCAGCCTTGGTTAGTGCCGCCTAACATTAAGCTGCAGGTCAGGTTCATGTTCTGTGTTACTGCAAATACTGGACAGTCTTCAAAAGCCACTGTCCTCCTCCTCCTCTCTTCTGCCCCATATCTGGCAATCAGGGAACTACACATGAACTGTCAGCAGAAAGGAAAATTATTAAAATTGGCATTACATGAAACTATTTTTGTTCAGTGCTCATTGGTATTAAGTAACTATGTTATAGAAGCACTGCAGGACTCTGGTCATGTTGTCATCATTTGCTAAGACATGTTCAAGCTGATCAGAGATCTGTTTGTTGAGCTTCTGCCACAGTCCAAGGCTTGGGTCCTGCCTATGGATGGGATCAGCGCACCCTGCAGAGCCCCACGGGTGTTCTCCACACCCCCTTTGCTGCCCATCTTCCTGTAAGCAGAATATTCTGGCCTATTTATCGATACATCTCTTCATACAAAGTATTCTGAGTAGACTATCAACCAAAGTGTCAACTCTCTGTGATTTCAAGCCATGATTCTTAAAATGGATAATTTCTTACAAACAGCATATATTAACTGACTTGCAAACAGTAATGTGAAGAAGCAAAAATAATTACGTTCTAAATCAGTGCAACTAAAATCCTGGTGCATGGCTTGGAATAATGCAGGAAAATGACATTTAAACTAGCAAATGATAAATGGCTATAGCTGCAATCCATGGATTCAGGAGAGGCAGTGGGACACAGGAAGGGATGGGAGAGGCCGAGAATTTGGAAGGAGGAAGTTAATAAAGAGCTATATTTTTAGGCAGGTTTTTTTAATCTCAAATTTTTCAGCAGATTTATCACAGCCAATAGTTTTAAGACAAACGAAAAGTACCCAAAGCTGTCTGGAACTTGATAAGCATCCCTGTATGAACAACAAAATGGTGTTCATAAACTCATCCATCTCTTTCCATCAAATCAAACCATCTCTGAGCTCTCATTCCTCACAGTCCTGGTTTTATGGTGGAAAGGAGTGGCAGGAGGTAAGAGGGTAACAGAGAGCGTCTGCCACGGTTTATTGCCGCCTTACTTTAAACCTTGACACTCACCTAGGCCTGACTGCTTAATTCTCTACAGTCATCTGATAAACGCAGGCGGTGTCCAGGTGAGACATAGGCTGGGCAGAGCTCAGCCTGACAAGCTCTCTGCTCGCTCACTCCTGCTGCAGACTCACCTGTGGAGCGATGGCCAACACAACTGTTTCTGAGCCTGCTCTCTGAAACGACTTAGGAAAGTGACCCACCTTTGAAGAACAAAAACCCAACAGAATCTAAACCCAGTTCCTAACAGAAAAAAAAAGGAAATGGAAAGGACTGGATGACAGTGAAGCTATGGAGAAACTTTACTATTTGTTCTCAGAGCAAATGATTTGGCTTCAGCCAGCCTAAATTTTGTGGCTTTTCCTTTGCATGCATATCTTGTATGTAAAAAATTCTCTTGCTTTCCCAACTATATCAGTGCATCTATATACAAGATATTACCTCCTCTACAATCCTCGCTGTGCTTATTCCCTCGACTGTCACAGCTACATCACCGCTAGTGAACTGGTCCACATCGCAAACTCAAGACTGGGAATCACTGCAACGATTTAAAAAGACATAAACAATTGATAATCTGGACAACTGGAACACCGAAAGAGTTTCCTTGCTAAGTGCCAGCTGCTAGAACTTGATGGCTTAACAACATGTCTCATGAGAAACAACATGTTCAGCATCAGGCTGCCCTCCCCGAGAAAACTAAGAATTGCTGACCCAATGGCTCCGGCCCTTCAGGTACTTGTTTCTGTCTTTCAGACAAACTATCACGCATGACCCTCCTGTTCAGGAGATAAAATCAGAATGTGTCTTCTGGTGACTAGGAAATGAACGCTGCTGTCTTTGAAGTCAATTGGAATTTTGCCATTTATTTAAACGATGAAGGATCAGATCCCACAGTGTTTGTTCAGCAGTTTTGGAAGAATGCCAGTCTTCATAAGAATCAATTAAAGCACATTTTAAAGACATGGCCAATCAAAATATTTATTTTCAGACTCATGGACTCATCTCAGTATTTGGCATAAATTTCCAGCTGAAAGGCACAATGACGCTCCCTGGCAGAGATAACACAGCTCTGCAACATGTTCTCCAGATCTCATTACATATTACACATTAAAGACTCGGCAGGACTGAAATACTATTCGCATTTTCTTTCTCATCTTCACTAATGGAATGAAGTCTTTGATAAATCTGGCGTATCAAGATCTTAATCCCACTCTTGGGAGAAGCTCATGAACTTACCAAGGTTTTCCCCTTGAGACACCAAATATTCTATGCTGAGATATCAACAATATAGGTATGTTAAAATTTCTATGTAATTTTGGAATGTATTTTTGCGTCTACTTCTAACAACGCTATATATATGCATATTCTAATTGGTTTTAAAAGTTGAATATGTCTATTATAAAAAATCATACCACAGTTTTTGTGGGGAGCAAAAGAACTTCTGGTTTTAATTACTGTATCATAATTAAATTACCTAATGTACATAAGATCTGCAAAGTCTTGGAAACAATAGTGGGTGGTGTTTCCTGGAATAGGGCGATATGTCTCATGACTGGGAAGGAACACACACCATCTCATTTTAATGTTAAGTCACACAATTCAATCCACACCGTCAGGCAAGAATTAAGAACAGGAAACAGAGAGACTTCTTGTCAGGGTAACTATTCAGAGATTGGAAAAGTTAATTTACTCGCCTGAGGCAAATACTTAAAAGTATAATAGCTGAAGTCAGTTATATTTGTTTCTACTTTGTATCTATTGCTAAGTCAAGCAAGACCAAGGAAAACACACAGAACTGATTTTGACCCTGGTTTTAAGATTTACAGTTTTCAAGAGTACACAACACAATGCTGAAAATTAGTTTAGAAAATAAAGATCTTTCACCGTTTTTCTTGAATATAAAATCTACAGTATATACATTAATGTGTGCATATGTACTGCATTTAGATACACAAATTGAGTATCCAATGCAAATCTTCCAAGTAAACAAAGTCATTTCATACTGAGACACAAAAAGCCTAATGTACTAGGACACAATATCCACACTTTTCTTACTGTCTTGTGTATGATTCTAAATACTACAGCTTAAACAAGTCTTTCATAGTCCACACCCAGTTGTATTTTTTAAAGCTTCATTCCCAGTTAAACTAGAAAAAGTAATCTAATTCATATTCTATTTCCAGCAGGCGTAGCTAGAACCAATTTTCAATTATTCACATTGTAGGACTCTGAAAGGGAAACTCAAAAACGTCCCCAAAGCATTCATGAATTAAATCGATTGTTTAGCACTGCAAAACACCATACTAAACTTTAAAACAATGTCGTACATCAATAACTTCAGAGGGTAAATCTAAATGGTCACATCTGCAATCGCTACACCAACTAGCACCATTAATTCAGAGTGCGCAGCTCATCCAGTGCATTAGGACCGTCCCCTTTGATGACACTCAGAAGGGTATATTATAAACTGCTGCAGTTTTTACTGCAGCTGTAGACATTAAATTATGAATTTTATCAGTTTCTCAATGCAGATTAATATTTATTTGTTTTGAAGCGTATGACTTCTCTTGCACATGATTTGTATGAAAAACAGGTTATCTGGATCACAATGGAGCTTGTGAAATGATGCAACTACTGAGTTTACCAAAATTGTTGCCTTTCAGTCAAGATACTCCTCTTAGATTATCTTAAAAATCACAAAAGGTGAGTCAGTTTTCAAACTCACCAAGGAAGGCCTGAACCTTATTACTTTATATGCAAGCCAACAGCAAAACTTCCTTTGGCTTCATTGTAAGATTTTCAACGGGTGAAAAACTGGTTTTGCATGTTTATTATTAAACGTGGTTTCAACAGAGTTTACACTTGTTCAACGGTTATAAGATGCATTCTGTCTAAGGACAGAGCAGCAACATGTGAACAAGCTGCCTAAATCCAGCAATGTTGTCTAGCACAATTATTTTTAAGGCTAATTTTTGCAAATCCTAGGTTTATGGTAGATAGTTACTAACCTACATAAAAATTGAGGACAAGCGTGAACAGAAGGGTCACGGTCAGCTCTGCTTCCAGAGATTGAGGTGCTGGGCAGACCTACCATGTCCAACAGAAGCCTCAGTTTGACACATCATATATTCTATATTAATAAGTAAACGCAAGAATTATAAAAATTCTGGGTCTTCTCATAGCAGTAGAAACCACTAGAATTGTGAGCATAAATTACCTCTTCAAAAAGGAAGACAGAGATGGGAATAACATTGTCCAGTAGGACATTCTGTTAAAAAAAACAATTGTAAGAGCAATTAATTTGCAGAATTATTTGTACTGAAAAAACAGAAAGAGCAGCTTCGCTACAAGGTAAAACAGTAGGTTTGTCAGAGCAGAGAGCTCTAAAATTCATCAAGCTGAATTTCAGCAAAAAGTAGCTTTTAAATTTTTTTAAAATTTATTTTTATTTTGCATGTGTCAACACAGTTCCAAATTTCAGAAGCAGCATCCATTAGTAACTGATGTGGATGATAACACTTCTTTTCTAATATCATGAACAATATTTTAAAAAAACAACCAAGTCAGAAAGTTTCTGAATGTTCAGCCTTCTGCAAAAATAGCTTGTTCTTACTGTAGCTAAACCATTTACCCTTCCACGCCACCAACTCCATTCAAATCCATGAAGTGAAAAGTTTTCAAGTAATTTTTATAGAAACGATATTAATAAATTTAATTAAGCCATACAATCGACGGCAACTCTTTTTAGCCATGCTAACTAGGAGTCAAGGCTGAATACTTAAGCTCGGCAAGAAATTTCAGTGTAGTTCAAATGTGATGAAAATTTTTGGAAGTGCAGGCTTAGCAAAATATGAGCGCACAACGACAGGTTTATGCATGACAGACAATGCCTTTGTGTTCTTCTCCAAGGATTACTACACTTTCGCTTAGGATTAGAGAAAAACACTAAGTTAGGGACACCTGGAGGTCATTTGCTGTGACCCCCGCAACAAGCAGCACCAATGAAACCTCCTGGGTCTCATTTTCTCTTGGGGTCTCATTTACTCAAATGTCACAAAAATAGTTTGCAAGAACTGTCAAGGAGACTCCTCCCCTTTTAAACCTTCGGCAATGTCACTGGCTTCACTCTCTAAAGAATTACCGCAGCTTATAAGGAACCGGTTGCAAGCTCTGTAACTTCTTTTGACACATCAAGAAACAAATCAAGGCTGAAGGAACATATACCTCTTGCATACAAGTGTCCAGTAGCTCCTCGATGTCCGCTGTAAAATCACAGACACTCAGTAGGTTCATCAGATTGAGTACTTTACTACTGTGCGATTAAATAATGTATGTGTAAACTAGCAGTAAGAAACTACTGACTTTGTGTCCCACTGCTTAAATCGGCCCTTTTGCTCTTCCACATTTGACAGCATCGCACACTTAGAAAGATAGAAATTTTGTGTTCCAAGTGCTGTGCCCTTATTAGGTTTGGGGGATTATTTTTAAAAAACTTTAAAATTAGATACGGGTGTGAAAGTGTGGAATACAATCACTTTTAAACCCAAACTTACTCCTCAGGATTCTATGAGAATTTCTCTTAGATTGAAGATGAAGACCTCTCTGTTTCCACTGGTAATTTAAAATAAAAATCTTGACACTTCACCACATTCTTGTTGAACAGACACCAATCACAACTACTGCTTTGTAAAATTACAAATGGTTACGGCTCAAAGCTGCTTCTTCATACCAACAGAATAGTTTTTGTTCAGCTTCATACAAATGAAGCCTGTATCGTTTAGAATCAGAGCTGGTTTTGCAACGTGCCCCTTTGCTTTAAATTAGAAACCAGATTTCAATACCTATTCAAAGACGTGACTTCCCTATAAACAATAGCACAACAAACACTATAGTAAATCAAACAATAGACAGGTATAATCTTACTTTTCTGACTACAATGAAAAATTCAGTCAAAACAAACACTTAAGACGTTGTTTTATTCAGTTAAGACCAAGTCCAAACAAGTATAGACACTCTCCAAGCAGGAAAAAGAATATCTGTAAAGCCAAAAGACATCTGATTTTTCCTCCAAATATTAAAATAACCAATACATTTCATTAGGAACATCCCCCAAAAACAACTTGCACACAGTAAATAGCTATCTTCTGGTGGATAAATATTTTTCTATTTAAGACAATTAAAACGACGACAGCATGAAAGCATTTATACTTTCAAAATTCAACACCTAATGAGCCTTTTTAAAGAAGGCTTTACCTCTTAATTTTCAAAACATCACATGCAATAGAGGCTTGAGTTTCCATGTGCAAACACATTCTAATATACTAGATTTTGCTCAGCATCTCCTATACTCAGAGGCTCGCATTAGCAAACAGCCAGAGAAGTCTGGATGCAAAAAAAACCCCAACCCTTCCAACAAAGAATTCCGATTTTGTACGGTGTTCGCAAGGGTCACGCTGCCACAGCCACCCGTTCCGATCCACAGGCCGTCGGCCAATTAACTAACGAGCCACTACAAAGCAGAACAAGCCTTGATCGCGGCCTGACGGTCCAGAGCAGCACGCAGAGGGACCCATTGGGGAGGAGGAACAGTTTCTACGACTTAATTGCAAGTAAGTTTGCTGTCCAGTTGTACGTCCTTACTTGGCTGATTTTCTTCAGTTGCTTTCTTGTGACTCTCACGCACCCATGGAAACAAAGACAAGTAAGGGCTACTGTTTTGCTAAAGAGCTGGAAGACATCTGTGAAGGCAGAAACTCTTGAAATTCAAGCCAAATCCCTCCTCTCTTTTTGTCTTATTCAAATATTTGATGAACAATAACACCAGAACTCAGAAAATGCTAAGTCCCTTGTATCAACTAACTACTCAGAGGGCGAGATAACCTGCTACTTCTAGGCTTAGTTTATTTGCCTAACATTTCCAAAGACTCACAATACATTGTTTAAATCACGATAGAACACTGTATAAACATGAAACAGATCAGTTTGGCTGACGCACTAACAACAAAACCTCCCTTCAAGTAGCAGCAGCAAAAACCGCCGTGTGCAGCTCTGCCGTCAGCACACGGCGAGGCTCCGTGCAGACAAAAACCGCTGTCCAAATCTGCACTTAGCGTTATTTTTACCCCACAGTTCAAATATCTGAAGATGAGTATTTTAATATGTCGGAATGAAATTTGACCGTTGACACAGAGGAAAAAATAAATGTAAGCCACTTCCAATGCAATTTTCATCTTTTAAATCCCTTCCTTAGCAACGAAACATAACAAAGTATAAATACTAAGTTAATTTATTACCTACACCTTCCTTGCTTAAGTTTCTTCTTTTCTCTCCTAGCCAGCTAAATGTGACAGA
This sequence comes from Pampusana beccarii, assembly GCA_013399365.1. Taxonomy (NCBI): domain Eukaryota; kingdom Metazoa; phylum Chordata; class Aves; order Columbiformes; family Columbidae; genus Pampusana; species Pampusana beccarii. The sequence continues at coordinate 17,087 of VWYH01009562.1, read as the reverse complement.
GCTCCACAAGAAACAGCATCAGTCAGTGGCCTAACGCAGAAGTGGCAACGTGGGGCTCCCGTTTGCTGAAGGCACAATTTTTCTTATTTATTTCTTCCTCTGAGGAGAATGGGAGAACACAATTACACTTGAGACACGGTAACTGATGAAGTGCTAAGTGTAAGACAACGGAATTAGGAATCAAATTTTGTAATACCTGCACACTTGTATATTAAGCTTGAATTTCTTGTCTTTTCCCAAAAGAAGTTACTGAAGAGCGCTGGGGAAAGTCTGCTACATAAGCAAGAGCTTTCAAGAAGCGAATCTGTGAATTTCCGTCAAAATTCAATTATGTTAATTACAAACTAATTTATAACCCGAAGCTGCTGATTGGTATTGAGTAACTTCAAGGAGTTTAAGATCTCGGGGAAGATCATGGCATGTGAAAATCCTGATAGATATTGAGAAACACCCCAGAGGCTTCACCTCTCGAATTAATCTTTCATCTCCCAAAATACACAATAGTACTATAAGCATCATATAAATACTTCAGATGTAAGCTACTCCAATTCCATTCTCATTTCAACAGAGCAAATCACATGGAGCTGTATTTTGTGAGGATATCTGAAAAAAAAAAAGTATATTTTCTAAAATGATTAGAAACACAGCTCTTAAAATGGGATAATGACTGCAGAGTAAAGCCACTAACTGTAACCTATGACATAAACCAGGAACACCACTAAATAATATTACATTCTAATTTAAGCGTTTGGATGTTAATACAAATACCCATATTAAAGATAAATAACATGAACAAGGAGACCCTGTCTGCACTATGGAAAGAACTGCAGGAATAAATTACCATCACAGTCATGGAAAGACCATGACTTTATTATCAATGCATCACAACAGTAAAGCTTGAACGAACGTTCTTTAGATAGTCACGGTCCCTCAGGAATTCCTGGTAAGAGAAAAGGTCTTGTGGTAGAAGTCTTCGTGCAAAAGACCCTCCAAAACCACATCATATTTGCACAGGATTGACCTTAACATAACAACCCCTGCTATTTCCTAAAATCATAGATTGACATACACGTTCGAGAATGAAAATGAACCAAAATATCGTTTAATTCACCATGAATTTTTTCTTATGTTATTGTCAGAATGTAACTGCCCATGTCAAATCAAGTACGTATGCATCTATAATCAGACACAGAAAACACAGAAATACTGAAATAGAGGGTAAATAAGCTCATGGGAAAAATACATCTCTTTTTGCTAGACCGCAGAAATGAATGTTAAAAGAATGCATTCCTAGCTAAGAATATGCAGTGCTAATGTCAGCAGCTTTGTTTTGTAAATAGAACTGTCACAGAGGAAATAAAAATCAGCATTCCGTTTTCAATAGATTTTGCTTTCTTTCTAGCCTCCCCCTCCCTTCTCCCCATTAGCACATTATCTAATAACACTAGAAACCTAAACCAACCGGAGTGTCTCAGTTATTCTGTGAAGGCGGTCAGGCAAATACCTGATTAAAATATCTTTAACTGTTAGTTACAATAATTGGGGGGAAAATAAAAAATAAAAAGGAATAGCTGATTTGAGCTTTGCAGCAGTGCCGTGGTATCCCAGGAAACCAAAGTACAGGATCAAAGAACACTGTGTGACAGCAAAAAAATCAGATAAAGGACACAGAAACAGGCTGAAAAGGTACAAACTGTTGCTTACTTTCCCACTTCAAACTGCCTGTCAATTATGCCATAACACATCTATTAGTTAGTAAGAAGTTTTGGTACATGCTATATTAAAATGACTTGTAATGCAAAAATCCACCCCCAGACATGGCACAGAGAATATTGACGGGCACAGGAGAGCAGTGAAGTCCCATTTAACCCAGTGGCCAGGATCATATTGTTGCTGGTCAACATCACATCACATTCACACCTGCTATAACAGGCACCACCTGAGAATGTGTGTGTGTGGCAGATAAATACTCTGCGGACACTTTGGATTCAGTTTGTATTCAATATAATAGGAAAAATAAAATCGGGTGTGGGGTCCAATTTTTTAAGGGTTCAAAAAGATAAAAACTCAGCAGATTTACTTATATGTTCATCAATCGCACTAGCTGAGACGAGGGAAACGTTTTATTTTTGAAATCATAATCTACTAAAGAAAAGATGACGAGTACAAAAAGACAGAAACCAAGAGTTTGAGTAATATCCAGTGAAAACTGAAGACCAACCAGAACCCATGCATGTCAAAGACTCAAATCCAAATACACTAAGAGCACAACATGCCACCAGCAAGGTGGATGGCAGTGGCGAAATAAATCACCTTGTAGAAAATAGTCTTCAAGGAAAGCGAAGGCACTGATTTAAACAATTTCTTTTATGTTTACTTCATTGCCTATATGTAGTTCTGATGTAATAAACTGTACACACAGGGTGGCTCATCTGCTTCTCATGTCTTCTTCATCTTCCCTTTGAATTGCTGTTTTCCATTTTACTGCCAATGGTGTATTAGTTAAAATCTAAGAACCATGGAAGCGTTATTAAATGAATTTTCACTAGCTGTGCTGAGTTAGTCTGGCACTCCAATTTAATCAAGACCTACCTGTTTTAAACAGTGTGTGCTCGAAACAAAGCCCTCTCACTAAAGGCACTGCCATGATGTGGACTCTGAGCAATCCACGTTCACACCAATGTGTTTTCAGAGCTGTGCTACCTGGGGGTCCCATCAGAACCTGGTTTCCCCCCTTAGCAACAGCCCTTTTCACATATGTCTACCAAGAGACTTGTCATTCTCTGAGAAATTTCTCTTCTTAGAAGGTTTAACTCTAGGGAATATGTATTGAGAAGAGGTGAGTCTGGGTTTTTTTGGTTGGGTGTGTTTTGTTGTTTGTTTGTTTGTTTGAACCAGTTTGGCTGCATCCTAAGTCTTGTTTCAGAAAGACTGGAGTTCCATTCTGCCGCTCACAGAGCAGTAACAAACCGAAACAGAACCTGGTCTGGTGGAATGAGACGATCGGTAAGGTCCCTTCCCAACCAAACCATCCTGTGATTCTGTGATCTGCTCCAAAGAACTTAGCTAAGAGACATACAGACAAAAATTAGGAAGACATAAGAAACAGAGGTAATTTGCCCAGTGACACAGGCTTAACCAGCGGGCCCTCTGCCCGCGCTCTTTTCTTCTTGGGAAAATTTAATTCATATGTCTTTGGTGTATATTTTAACTACAGCCTTAAAGAAAAGGAATCTCCCTCTGTCCTCTATCCCTAATACTTCTTACAAATCCCGCCAAGTACAGAGCGTTGGGACAGAGAGGGGCAGTCTCGCCACCATTGCTCTGGATACCAAAAGTGCACTAGTGCTCCATTTGCAGGAGTTACAAGGCCTCGCATGGGCCACAGCCAACCAAAGCTGTGCCAAATACTGAAACAGAAATACTTCTGGCTGGATTTTCTCACAGTTCCAATGGGTAATGCTCTCATGATTGACTGCAGAATCATACGAGCAATTTTAGTTCTTCAAAAGTAGCTCTTTGACGGGTCATCCAGGGTGCTCAGTCACGCCGTGTGAAAGCCTCCTGCGAAGTTACACTGGGGTTCCAGTCAACAAACGTTCAATAAGAACCTTTCTGCTCTTCCATACGAGGGAACTGATAAACATCTGGTTTTGGAAATGACTGTGTGATGTTTGGATTTTGTACCAGCAAACTACTCTCACACGCTGTGGTGTATCATCACATGGTACTGCACTTTTCCAAGAAAAACCCAGTAAAATGAAAATACTTCATTACCATGAACCCTTGTTTCTTTAAAGTTACATAATTACTCTGCAATCTCTTATAAGATCTTATTTATTTTAGCTTTAATTATTCACATCAATGAAAGGATTATTTCATAAAACAAATCTTTCTACTTTAAAAAATACAAGTCTTTTTTCTTCACTGTATATATTTTGTTTACCACTTGCCAATCTGTCATTTCACATATATGAAAAGAAAACTGGACTGAATACATGTGAAATAAACTATTGGCAAAGGAAGTGCAGAGGCTTGCCATTGAGAAGATTAGAGTCACAAGAAACACCTTTTACGTTTTCCAAAATCAACAAACTTATTAAAAAAAAAAAAAAAGTAATAAAAAGGAACATTAAAGGAGAAGAGATTTTTCAGGTAACTCTGAATTTCCAAGTTATTTAAATTATCCTCAAAAGACAATTGTATGTATGTATTGTATCCTCAAAAGACAATTGTATGTTCACTGGAACACTGGGGTTCACTACTGTAAATTATTAATTACTCTTTTTATTCAAGTCCGTATTCCTTACTCGTTTAGCAGGATTAAAAACTCCTGATTACACCATCGACAATTCCCATTAGGTTTTGTGGAAACAGCACTTAAATTCTACAGCTTTCATTAACTTGTATTCCATCTTGCTTAGTCCATACCTACATATGATCTATTTCAGTCAATAAGGAACATTGTATTTCCTTAATTTGAGAGATCAAGAGAAAGAATACATTAAAAAGTGAAGTTATGACATCCTGTACGGATGATTCACTGCAGACTAATAATTTCAAGACAGGAATTGGTTGCACATTGAGTATTTGCATCCCAACCTATTCTATGATCTCTTCAGTTTTCAGCTGCGGTAGAAAATTGTTTGCAGCCAAATACGTGCTTGTAAAATTTTAAATGAAATTATTTCATTAAGCAGTTTCATCTCACAAAATTCCCACAGATTCAGTTCCCAGAAAAGTTTGGTAGATGCAGGTTCTCTAAAAGGAATCTCCAAGGTGGAGTGTGAGCAGATCCGGCAGACACAAGTTGGGGAAAAGTATTGGAAAGCTGCTACATCACCGTTCCAAAGAAATATTTTCTAAAGTTTATTATCGTTACGATGTAAATACTTTAGATTACCAGTAACGTACTACTAAGAATCATATTAAGTTATACCATCAGCATTTTCATGCTATTCCTTGTCTATAACAAACGTGCAGCTAAGACAAGTTTACATCTTTCAACTCTGCAACAGCCAAAATAGCAAAGTAAATGACACACACACCTATGAAATACTCATTTTAAAGCTGGCAATTTTCTCACAATTTTCCAAAACTTTATAGGTGGAAAAACAATGAAAGTAAATTGAATCCTCCGAGAAAACCATACAGGAGCAGAAACAAAACTTGGATTGGATTCCAGGATCCCCAGTTGTTCCTTTTCTGGTAGAAATGCACATTCCTTTCCAAATCCAAAACAAAAATAAAAGATGTGAGAAGTTTTATGACAAATTAAACTGTCCTTTTATCACTGTCACCACCACAAATTTTGGTTCAAACTTAGTTTTATGCAGAAAGCTCCACTTCCACAGCACAGCACACAATACTGCCCGATTAGAATGCTTAAATGGCTTATTAGCAGAAATTCCAGCCTTTCAACTCTGTTTTTTCCTCACCGTTAGTAGCTCTGGAAAGATCCTAGAGCAGGTACCAACCTGCTCTCTCGTAATTACAGAACTGGATTACTGTTGTAACTGATTCTCAGATCAGGCAAATTATAATCACGTACCTATTGTGCATAACAATCCTCTAATGGCTGAAAAACCATAATAAAGAAAACTTTAATGAAGAAAGTTGGAAACTTGCCAGAATTTTATGGCAGTGCACTCAAAAAGAAAGAGTTACAATCTGTATTTAAGATGAAGAGAACCTTTTAATCCAGATGGCCAAAATTAAACAAAGCAGTACAGGGAAATTTTGATCAAAAGCGAGTACAACATGAAAGAACCAAAATTCCCCCAGTAAACCACTGCTAATTATTTCAAATGGAGGTTGCATGTTCATTTTGTACTGTGAAGAACTTTGAGGAAAATACAATATGAATGTGTTGCTTTCTCTGTGATAATTCACTTATCCACTAACTTTTTGACAAAAGCGCAGACGGTTTAGCAGCAAGAAATCTGCTTGCCGGCATTTATTTGAGGAAATGCTCGGACAGTTACATAATAAAATCTTAAAGGAATTTGGAAAATTAACCGTAAAATATTTCAGATTAGTATACGCATAGTTGTAAGATACAGTTGAGCAAACTACAGCTGCTGCAACAGAAACGTGCAAATGTTTCAGTATTGTATTATCAACACGGATGACATCCAAGTTTCAATTTGCCCTCGTCTCCCGTGGTTCACTCGGCACTGCTGACCCGCTCCTTGGCAATATGACCTTCCCCGGATTCAGCCCCGGGCAGCACAGAGGACGGGAATTTCCCATCGTGCACAATCTGCTCGTCACAACAGCCTCATCACGGGCCGCGCGTGAACAGGCAGCACGACGCTACGGGAGTCGGAACAGCATCGCCTGACGTCAAGGGCGTTTATGGCCAGTACATTGTTCAGTGATTCTAAATCCCTAAAACTAAAATTCTTCTTCGGCAACTAAAAAGTAAAAATATAATTTTTTAATTGAGGAAGATAGCAGTAACAGATTTTGGGGTTTAATGGCCCTTTTTCTGCTTTTGTGAGTTTTAGACAAACATCAGAGTGGAGAAGTACACATAAGATTTCTCAGCTCCCCTATAATAAAAATTCTTACATTTTGCAAAGGTTTTTTATGCTAATGAAATAAAACCGCTGTAATATTCGTTAATTAATTAGAAATCAGAGTCCAGTCAAGCCTGAACTTACACAAAACTAGCAACATTTTACCCTCCTAAAAGCACCTAAACAAGAACCCAGTTTGTACACCTAATTATTCTTATTCTGAACCCTTACACCCATGTCTTTGATCTTTTTTTGCTGAGACCAAACCATGATATTAATCACTCTTTCATGGTTAGGAATAGCGAGTCAGACAAACAAACAAAGGAATTATTGTGACGATGTCTGTGCCAGAGCCAGCGGGCAGAGCCCCGTGTCCTGCACGCAGCGCTGCTGCCGCCCGGGCCCTCCTCAGCCCCAGCGTGGCACACGAGCCGCTCGCTCTTGCTTAAGACCGTTTTAGCTGGGAGGAGATCACCATGTCTCTGATTTACCTCGCCATGCTTCTCAATTCCACCTCACAGATCAAAGGGGCTGAGAAAAACTTGCTGAGCACCCAAGTGATCTACAGAGGTTTGACAGAAGAGGGGAAACTGAGGCTGAAATGTCTGAATCTCCAGGCAACAGGTTCATACTGGCTACAGAACATTTTTCCATCTCTAAACGTTATAATATTCCCTGTGAGCTCACGCAGCGTTAACAAAATATTATTGACACGAATGAAAATCAGGCAAAATATTGCAGCAACTGCATGTGATCTGAGTTAAAAGTTATACCTGTGGTGACAACAGAATCTCCTGGATTATTTGCAGATTGAGCAGCAGAAAGTAAATCCTGTCCAAAAGTAACAACAAGAGCTTTTCATGGGCACATAACTGCTGTCCCTGTGGGGCGATGAGCAATCCAGTGATCTTAATTCCCCCTTCCCCACAATTTTTCAAACAAAACTCCGCTGCAATATGAACAAGATGGGGGTTTGTGCTGTACCAAGAGCTGCCGCCGCCGCGTTACCGGTGCGCTGGCTGCTTGTGCCACTAAAATTGGAACTATCACATGCAATAGTTTACACACAGGGCAGGAAAAGCTGATACCAATGGAACTATTATTATGGCCGTCTGTTCGTCAAAACCGGACTTGACAGAAGCAAGAAGAACAAAACAAAGTAAAATCACGATAAAATTCAGTAACGAAAAATACGGAAGGAAAAACTAGCTGTGGAAAAAAGATCAAAAGTGCCAAAATAATGGCAAAATGCAAAAGTAAGTAGAAGCACAGTAGCTGGCCTGTGTAACTGACCTACCTGGCTCTGCTTCCAGAACCCATGGAAATCAATGAAATTACACTGAACTTGTCACTGTATCTGCACTCGCTAACTGGAATTGCCTTGACTCATGCTGCAAAGCTCGATTCGCTCTGCTGCTACAAGAATTCTTAGCATAATTAAGTTAAAAATTACAAAATACCATACTGAAATAAACACTGGAGAATAAATTATTATAAAATGCTCATAAAAACATCTCCCCAAATCAATGTATTGTTTATTTGTGGAATGCTTGCAATTGTTTTTTAAGGGAGTCATAAAAATTCCTCACTCACCAGGAGCCCATCCATGAGGGCAATGGATTTCCAGAGGACCTGATTTTTTTGTAAGAGAAATTTGGATACAATTAAAAAAAAAAAGTTTTTAAACTAATAGCTTTAATCCTTAAAATGAGCAAAGACTTGCCTACAATGTAAACAATGAAAATTTAAAAAAATAAAGAACACAAGGCTGGTAACCTAAATACAATACCCATTGTCTGGACTTCCCTATTTCCATGAAAAACATCTGGTTTTCGTTTTGGATTAGAACATTCTGCTGAAGTTACTAATATACTGGGATTTAATTTAATTGCAAAATTTCAAGATGAACAACTTCAGCTCTGATCTGATCAGTGTTCCATAGCTGAGAATTCACATTCTAACTCTGGAGACAACAAATAAAATCGAAATGTTGAATCCTAGCTGGAGTAAGTTTCTATGACCTCAGTGCAAACAGTAGTTCTCCTCAGAAAAAAAACACCACAGAAAACTCAGATCCACTGGCAGCTTTTGTCACTGCTCAGCCAGGGAAAATTTGGCGAGCGACTTGATATGTTTGCAATTCCAAGAACTTCCAGCATTTTTCTGTGAAGAGATACACAACTGCCAGAGATAAAAAAACAGACTTAAAATGTGCTTAAGTCAACGATGAGAATGATAATGACAAACTTCTCCCTGGTGTTTCACTTACTTGGCTATTCTGTTCCATGTCTAAAGTCGTAGAGAGATGGGAGTTGGACATACAAACAGTCAGGAACTCTGTGGGGGGGGGGTGAAAATGTACATGGGAATTGTTAGTAATGCCAACATGCTCCGGCTTGTAACAAAAGAAGGCCAAGAAGTTTTAATACAAACGACTCCGTAACTGCAATACAACAGATTTAGTCCTGCTATTTAATGTGCTCAGCTCTTTTCACATGAAATAATAGCATTATTTAGCAGACATACACAAAATGAAGTCTAATAAATAAATAATAATAATTTTTTTAAAAAAAGAAGAAAACCAAAAAAGCTCCAAACCAACAAACACGTACGTGCAGACCCCCCCGCCCTGGCCCCAACCAACCAAACCAACCCAACGAACAAAGTCCTAATACAAAAGCTTGACAGAAAATGTCTGGGGCAGAAAAAAAAGAAAAGATGAAGAGTCTGCTCTCCATCTAAACCAGTAAGTATCCTCACATAGATAGCCTTAATTTTCCTTCGGAACCCACGAAATTACGTTAGATCAAATACTGGTCCTGGGCAGGAAGAAGAAAGATAAGGGGAAAAAAAAAAAAAAAAAAAAAAAAAAAAAAAAAAAAAAAAAAAAAAAAAAAAAAGAAGCTTTGTCTATGTAAATGTTGGCGTTTAAAACGTAACTTTTGATGTTTAATTGTCAAATCTAGGAAGCAACAGGCCTTGGCAACAGATGTGTGTTAGAATAATACTCTGCTGTGTATTAGAATAATGCTCTGGGCACAAACCGTCCCGGGGGGAGGACGGTGCTGACACGGGCAATGCACTCACAGAATATTTCCCCAACATGACTCTCCAATTACACCTGATACTGAACAGTCAAGAAAAACAGGTACTGACGATCTGTTCTTGCTCCAGGGGAACAGAGCCATTGGAAGATGCGTGTTGGTACAGGAAGAATGGAAAATCAAGCAGGCTACTAAATTGAGTTGACAGGTAAAGGAGGATAAACACAGAGGCAGTTGTGTTGCGGACGCGGAGCCCGGCAGACGTGCCATCCCAGAACACACACACACACACACACACACACACACACACACACACACACATCCCCCCACCACCGCACCACTTCAGCTTGAGTTCCTGTCTTTGTAAAGAACAAATGTAAAGATTTAAATACACCCCCCAAATCAATTTAAATACAAGCCAGTTAACAGCTTCACGGTAACTGCTGATGTAATTCATTTACGTAGTCAAGTAGTTACTCAAATTATTGTGAAACAAAGAAAGATGACATGACAATCTGCTCAGGAAAAGTGCAACAAAGAACCACTTATGAACATCATTTTTGTACTTTTTGCTGACAAAAAACCAAGTATATTATTGAAAAGCAAATTGTTTAGAAGCATTCCTATGTCACCTTACTACTACTATTACAATAAAAGAACACAAATACAACAGGAATCTAGAACTGTTTATTCAGAGAGTTTGCCATTAAATAACACAAAGTAAGTTCAATAATCTGGAAGTTGAAAAGATTAACATTTTTACTTCAAATCATGCAGACGCACACTTAAAATAAAACATGCAGATGATACAAAGCTGACATTCAAAGCTGATGCAAATAGGTGTGCATCAAACTGAGAAACTATGATGACACACGAGATGAGAGAAAAAGTGTTAAGATGTAGTTAAACAGAAAGTAAACTCCAGATTGGATTGAAGTATGTGAATGAGACAGCAGAGTTTCATTGCTGAAATCACACTGCTGATACATCTTGGAAAACGAAAGGAATACTGAGAAAATTAAAAATAGGAACAGAAGGTTTAAATAAAACTATATTGGAATGGGACTGGAGCACTTCACAGTAAACTGGATAAACGCTATAGAAGGACAAGACCTTTCAAATCCTTATAAAAGAAAAATATTTGTGGCCCATGAATGAAATAGTTCCACGTCCTAACAACAACAAAGAAATTGTCACAGCAAAAAGGAAACCAGGAAAATATTTAAGAAGAAAAATAAAAATAGTGGTTTGCATAGTAACAACATCTGTGACTATGTCAATATAAGCACAAGGGAGAGAATTAAGAGCTGTCTTTGTCCAAAGAGTTTTAAAAATACCTTTGAGAGGGATACAGTGAGAAAAACCAGCTGAAAGCTTGCAAGACAAGATAAATTCCAAGTGTTATTCTTTGTAGACTAAAGATTTTCCCTAATTGCCACTAACAGACAATATTGATAGGAGATAGTCTCCATTCTTGCCTCCTGCCCTCCATCTCTGCAGACACACGGACAGAATGGACCGGGGGCATGTTAAGGTTTTGATTCTGTGTTAAACAGGGCCCGTGCAGCTCTGAATGATCCTCCTCTGTGCTTCCCTACGTACTTAGATTTATGGCGAGCATAAATACTCAACGTATTGCGCCGTGTAGCGTATTCGACTTCTGCAGAAAATGGCCACTTGGGCAGGTTGTGACAGAAACCACTCTTGACTTTTCATGACATAAGAAATAACGCAAATAGCATACTGGGAAAAGGAGTTAATACATCATTTTCAAATATTCTGGCATATGTTAAGCATGTCACCCTAAGAAACTCTACAATGTGCACCTGGGTTCTTTTTCAGTCTCTGCTGTGTCTACCCAGAGATTCACTCCACAGCCCTTAGAGCTACACTTCAAAAGGTACAAAAGACAATATATATGAAAAATTATAGGTTTTATTCTGCAGAGGAATGATTTATTAATGCTGAGAGCTTAATTTAGTAATCAGATACTATTTGAAGAGGGGAAAAAAAAAAAAAAAGAAAACCTGATCATGGAACGGTGAGATGAGGAACCTCCTCCAGCTTTTGATGTAGTTTTGACCCAAATTCAAAGTTAAAGACTGGGAAAGAGCTTTTTCAATTTACTGAAATCCAATCTCATACTGGATTTCATCCAGGTCTATACCTCAAACGCAAAAGCGGCTAAGTCATATTTTTACATAACTAAATTCCTGAGTCACATTACAGAAGGAGAGAGTCAAATGAAACTCACTAACAATTTCTGCCATTAACTATTTTCTTTTTATAGTATTGCTTGTAAGAAACAAATATTGTAAGAATATTCCAAAACTTGAAAGCCCTTCATCATCAGTTATTGCTCACTTCTGATTCAGATTTACCAACACATTAATACACATAACACTAATTCTGCATCATGGCAACGAGAGCAAATGATGACTGCTCAGCTAACTCTAACAACTCAATAAATAACCTGTAATTAACTAGCTGTTAAAACAGTAGTTGCTTTGAAACATCTTTGTAGTACTACACACTTCATACTACGGAATGGAATGCAGCTCTCTAGAAAAAGTTACTGGATGTCACACAAGTCTCTGAGCCGGGTTCATGAAGCAATGTTAAAATGCAGCCAATTTCATACAGCTGTGATCAATGGAATGATCAAACTGACGTGATACGCATTCACTGAGCTCTTAAATCACGTGGAAAAGAGACCTTGCAGCAGCCCAGCACGCTGCAGTGCTGTCGTGCATTTATATTTCATCATCCCTTCTAATTACACTAACCGTGACTAAATTTTGGAGATGGTGCAGAAGGAAGCCAAACGTAAGCCCTTTGTTCCCACAGCCACATCTCCCTGCTTCCCCTTTGCCCAAGGCTGCAATCTCTGCTCCTCTCAACTCCCCCATGCCCCTCTGAAACTCAGAACATTTAAAACTAACCCACTCCCCCCGGTCCTCGTCTCCCCATCCACACCACAGACACCTCCACAGCCCAGCTCCTCCCTCACACGCACACAAACGATAGGTCATTTAAGAAACAGGCTCAATTTGTCTTGATCGCCTCAGTTCTGATGCACGTCGCTCCAGTTACAAAGAATATTAGTTCCATTTCTCAGCGCAAATGCTCCATTTATTACTTTCTGTAAATTATCTAGCAATTTTGAGACTTAAAGAACGTCATGATAAAATTCATCATTCACTCAGCATCTGCTAAAAGCTGTCAAAGCTGCTGATTCATCTCATCAGCATTCATTGTACTTCATGCATTCTAGATTGAAACGTTTTCAACAAAATAATGAAGTCACATATAACTCAAAGTGGCAGCACCTATAAATCCTTCAAGCCTTTGGCAACTTCTTTAATCCAAAGCAATCATGTTTCCTTGTAGAACAAGTCTTGTGATGTCCGTAATAGCATCTTGCTATAGTAACAACAACCTTCACGTTATAGCTCTGCTACATGCCTGAAGTATTAATCAAATCCCATATGGGGATCCCCTTCCCCATAGGGAATTAGAGTACTCTTGATACTCCTCCTGAAACAGATATGCTCGTCAGAGCCCCTCAGAAAAAAAATTTTTAGAAGTAAAATAAGGATCAGGACTGTGTAGTTTTTTTGGATACCGGAGTCAAACATCGCGGCTTTCTGGTTACCGCTTTTCCATCGCCTCAGCCCTTCACCTTAAAGCAATGTTTCTAAGCAGGCAGCCTGTTCTGTAGGCAATTTGCTTTGCCACAAGTTCTTTCCTTTTGCTTTTAAGCAGAAGAAGAGTAAAGACAAATCCCTCTTCACAATCAGAATGAAGGACAGCAGATTTGATGCTACATATGGGAATGGCATTCTCCTTCAAAAGCAAAAGGCTCCATGATCACAATCCTAATTCAACTTAGAAATTTCTTTATGAAAACAAATTTTCTCTCTTTCATAACGGAGCTTAAATCCTAGCAGTTTTCCAAATACACTAATATTTTTCAGTATTGTCCTGAAAACTCATGTATTATCCTCCACCAGTTATTACTTACGAGATAAGGCTGTTACTAATGCTGCATTATATAAAGTTTTATTTTTTTTATGACCTTGCTTGAGTTTAACCTCACTTAGCGGAAAAAATCATGTTTGTGACCTTTACACCTCAATTTAACTAAAAATATATTTAACAGCAAGTATTACCTCCTTTTCCCAAATCTCCCATAACTATCTCTAATTTCCTCTGTCTAAAAAGAAAATTCACAGTCAGCTCCTTGAACTTCACCAACAAGTTTCATCTACAACCAACATTTTACTTTGTTGAGTAATCCAAATGTAATCTGCAAGCATAAATCTACATATTAACAACACATTGATCAATATTAAATACATTAAAAATCTGATCTACATTCTAAACTCTAGATTAAATCCAGATAGCAGAAACATCAAAAAAGCAGCCCGCACCAACACAAAGTCTGCGATTCCAAGAAAGGCGGGGTTTAAAGTATTTCATTACCCATTGAGAAGCGTGAGTTGCGTTTTCTAGTTTGGACCCAAGGCACAGGCTGTCCCAGTCAATGTCCCCTCTCTCTGGGGAACCAGGGCAGCTGAGGGGCCGGTGCCCGTATCCATACCCACACGTGCTGCTGGATGAGTGTGAGCTGGCAAAGCGGGACAAACCCACAGAGCATATGGAGTTCAGTACAGAATTCCCTCACAGGAGCTCACCTGTTCCATTGTGGCACCAGAGAAGAACTGAAGTGTTGTGAAAGCAGCAAGAAAACCTGTTATTTAGAATACAGTCACAACTGCCTATAACAATAAAATTACAATGGAGCGCCCAGCAGCCATTCACATACGAAAGCTACAACGGATGCTCTTTCATTCTTCATCTGAATGAACCTTCGTCATTTAGCTTCCACAATTCTTTTTAGTCTTGCTTACAGTGAGCCAAACTCATGCAAAGAGGCTTCTTTTGGAGGCCAGAAATAACATCTTATTTTGCACTTGCCCCTTTGTTGTCCATTATCTTTTAAAATTCCACTGAGAATTAAAACCAAACCACAATTTCATAACTTGTCTGTCCCTGCAAACCCGTACAAGGTATCAGAATTTCTTAGATACAAGACTGCTGCCTGTGGAGCGATGCATATACTGTACCAGCCCGCTGGGTGAGCAGAGGCGCAGCAGCATCACCCTGGGCTGGGACACACCGTGTGTGGCGGAGGCAGATCCAGAGATGAGAACACATAAATTACTCACCCAGGAAGAAAAAAAGAGGCTACGCGACTGCCAGCTAAGACAGCTAATACGAAATGCATGTTTTCACAAGGGCTATTCAAAGAAATCGTATTTGCGGGAAGAATGAGTCATAGGAGAGCAAACCTCATATACTACAGTTACTCCAAGTAAGAAGACAAAGGGAATTAGAACGTAGATGATTTTTTTTTTTTTTAAATAACAGAGGAACATTAGCAAAACCAGCTGTTGCACTGTAATAATTTCAAATAGCTTTGTTATGCCTTCATATTATTTTCCAGTAGTAGTTTTCTCTTTTTCTTTTTAACTTGCATTTTGGGTTTGCTATTGTTGGCACATTGGCTCAGTAGACACTAGATAAACAAATGTTTCAACAACATAAACCTGTATCTCATAATCCCTATTCCCTTTGAGAGGTTGGAAAGTAATTACTTAATTGTTTACAGGTTTACTTGCTCATCCCTTCTCTATTTCTGTGACTTTTCTTTCTACTTCAGCTATAATAAAATAAGCATCTTAGTAATTATCCCCACCTAAATCACAGCTTGTATCTTTTCCTTAACCATGCCTTTTGTGTATTTATTGGTTAACTCACATAATTTCACACAACTTGCAGGGGATAAAATTCATTGTCAGGTAGGCTTGAGTCAGTACTTTAAAGCTACCGAAATTTACTTCATGTATAGGAACCACTTAACCCGTATTTTAAGATGACAAAGTACTAATGTGCTGGCACATACCGAATATTTCTCTAAAATTATTTCTATAATCTTTAAGGCAATTCCAAACGGACTAGTTTTATTATGTTTGCTTTTGTGTTTTAACTGGAGTCAATCCACTTGTCTTAATTTGCTATGAAAGAGTCATATGCCATTAAACAACCATTTTGCCACGTTTCACACTTCAATAACAAGACCACACCTGCATGTCCACCTTCACCCGCAGAGATTTGAGCACAGCTGCTCCGCGCAGTCCGGGAGCCCCTGAAACACCCGCCGGTACACGGAGCTTCAACTGAGGCCAATGCGTTTTGAAAAGGACTTTCACAGATAAGGCCTATTTTTAATAAATTTATTTAATCAAAATTATCTGAGTCTGATTTTGTTTGCTTTTCATACGTTTCTTTTACCTCACAAGAATCCCTCAGATGTCATTCTCAGGGTTTCTTTTCCTCGGCACATGCACATGTGCTGCTGGCACAGACCTGTGTGCTCCTCTTCCCCCTGGGGGCCGAGGAGCGATTTCTCCAGTCCCATCTTTTAGATTTCATAATAATTGTTCCTTCCAAATCTCTGGAAGCTGGTATAGCTGCTTATTTTGACCACTGCTTCATATATATTCTTATATTTAGCCATTTTTACATTTTAGCCATGATTTTCACTTGATACTAAGGCTTGCAGCACAAGCTATCCTTTCGAAGACTGTGTTGTTTGATTTCAAAGGGTAGCACTTTTCCACTTATCAAAGCCATCCATATTTATCCAGTAAAACTACATTATTTTACAGTTGCTTCATAACAATTAAATTACTTCAAAAATCATCATCGCACCTGTAGAAGGACAAAAGATTTCCTGTATATGAAAATAACATAAACTGAGTAACTCACAAGCTGTTCTTGCTTCATGAAATATTACACGTCAAGTATAGTTTCAGTGTCCCAGGCCCGATAGCTAGAGAACGCAACAACCCATCACTAATTTGAAGCACGTTAACTAATATCTAGAGTAGGGTTTTTAAAACATCAAGAAAACAGAAACTCATCCTAAAACTTTTTCAAACGTTATTTTCTCCAGATATAAAAATGAAACCTTTATTTCTCTGGGCACAATTTCTATGGTGCACATAACACTACCGACTATTTTAATGTATCCTCATAAGGTCAGACGCAACTTTCATTTACAAGATGTTTTTCCAACAGTTCGCACTTAAATCAACTATGAAGTCACTGCTAAGGAAAACTTGTCACTGAAGACGATCCTTACCTTCTCAGGCACAGACGGACTTATCTTGGAATCAAATCTGGGTTTTAACTACGGAATTGGTCATTAATTTTTATCACTCCTAAGCTATCAGGTGGGCTCTCCAGGACTCCAGCCAATCCCATAAAAGCGAGTATGTTGCATAGCAGATTTCAGCCAGAAGCCAAGTTATAATGTGTTCAAGAAAAAGATGTTGTGAAACAGGAAACTTCAGGAAAATCTGAGCTAGAATAAGGCAAAGAAAATACCAGCACTTTGTAGAGATGTTCACTGAAGTGTAAATACCAGGAAAACATTCAGAATCAAATAGAAAGA